>SEYY01021202.1:17500-21969 GCA_009176605.1 Armadillidium nasatum | reverse complement strand
CCTTTATTCTTTTTATCTATGAATGGACTCAAATGTTTCATAAGTATATAATGTGTATTTTTATCATTTGATATTAGAAGTAAATCAACATGTTTAGTTTTCTCAACTTTAGTAATTCTTAAAGGATATAATATTTCTTTTTCATCAAGTCCAAATACGTTAACTGACACATCGTTTTGGTTCTCAAATTTAGTAATCTGTTTTAATTGAACTGGAAATTCTATTCCTTTCCAATCATAATTTTTAGATGTTTCTTTTATTCTTGTTGATAATCTTTGCGGATTACATTCATCTAAAGAATCAGATCTGGCTATACACCATTTGAAACATTCGTTATCATTTTTATTTTGAATATTAATCAATCCAAATTTTGAGTTTTTATATTTATCTGGAGTTTCGATATAAGAAGAAGCTCTTAATGGTTTATATTTTGCTACTTTTATTTCAAATTCTAAAAGTTTCTTGATAATCCATCCTGATCCTTCTTTGGTAAATTTGCATATTTTTTCTTCAATTTTATTAACCATTTCAAGTACTGTTTCTTTTATTTGAGAATTATTTGTTATGCTTGTCATAGTTCCGCTGTTGAACCAATGTTCAATATATGATGTTATTCCATCAGGTAAAGTTTTATAAAATTCCACAAAAATAGAGAGACTCAGTTTCAAATTTTCCCAATTTTGCTCTTGAATTTTATTTTCAATGGTTTTCATCATATTATTAATAAATGCTCTTGGATCAACCATTTTTATATTGGTATAACAATAGGCTTTAAAATTACCTTGAAGTCCTTTTCGGCAATTTTTATAATGACAACTCATTAAATTTATTTGATGTTTTTTACTTTTCTCATGAATTTTAAGATTTAGAACGCTTTTATTGCATAATGAACATAATTTCTTTTTAAGTTTTGATAATGAGAAGGGTAATAATTGATTTGTATTTCTAATATGTTTATTACTTTTTTCATGAATTTTAAAATTTTTAATATTAGTATTACAGATCTCACAAGTTGTCATTTTATTATAGATTTTTTTTATTATAAGTCAATTTCGAATTTTCAACTTTCTCAGATCTTGCCATTTTATTATAGATTTTTTTTTATTATAAGTCAATTTCGAATTTTCGTTATTCATCTCTGATTTTAAAAAAGGAGATAATTTTTCTTCTAAATCTTTTATTCTTCTTGAAAATCGTTCTTTATCTAAAATTACAGAAGTTAGCTCATCATTTGTTCTATCATAATTATCCATCTCAAAAATGTAATTATTTTGTGAAAAGGTAACTTTCTTTTTATATTTGTTCATTTTTATTTCCTTATTTATTATAGGAAAAATAAAAAAAAGTATTATTTTTCTTAAACTCATCAAGTTCTTCAATTTTACTCTTATGCAAATTTTCTCTATCTTTTGTATTTTTTAAAATTATCTTTAATAATTTTTTTCCTAATAAAACTACCTTAAAAATAATAACAAATTCGAATTCCTCGGCTCTTGATAAGCTATAAATTTATACCTTATTTTTTTCTCTATCTTACGTAGAACCGAATATTCATGTTTTTTTAAAATTGAAAATGTATTTTTCAAATCCGTAGATTTTTTTCAGAACTTCCAGATCTTCCAGGAAAGTTAATTCTGGAACGAAAAAGTGGGTTTAAAAGCCCGAATTTGGAAATTTTTTTCATGATTCATATGTAGAATAATTAAATTCGAAAAGTTGTCGGAGCAGATTTTCTCTATCTTTTATATTTTCCAAGTTATATTAAATAAGTTATCTTCCTGAGCTACCTATCTTAAAAATAATTACAAATTTGGAATCCTCGTTCTCGAAAACCTATAAATTGATACCTCATTTATCTCTATATCTTTCGTAGAGCCGAATATTCACATTTAAAAAAAATCATTGTAAATATTATTATTATTATTATTATTATTATTATTATTATTATTATTATTATTATTATTATTATTTAGTCATTCCAACAGTGACGTCATATTTTTCTTCTTGTCTTTGTTTTGCTCTTTTATTATTATTATTATTATTATTATTATTATTATTATTATTTGGGAATACGTTGTGACGTCACTTACCTTAGACTCCTCCTTTTGATTAAACCGATGGGAGGAGTTATTTTTGCTTATTCTTAGACTCCTCCTTTTGATTAAACCGGTGGGAGGAGCTATTTGTCACAATTTTATATTTTAAAAAACTTGTCTCCGTCTGGGATTGAACCCGAGATCTATGAATCTTGAGCCTGTTATTATAACCAATACACCACAGACGTCTATGAGGTTTATAAATTTAAAACTTCTACATAATATAATTATCGTCAGTTTTTCGAATTCTAGATTATTCTAGAATGTTTCAGAGTTTTAATATCAGTTGTAATACACAATTTCGGAATTTAGTTTACGTTATGGATTTGGGAAGAGAGGATGTAAGCGTTGATTTCAGTTATGCAAAATTAGCTGAAAACCTATTAAAATATAAAAATAAAGGTGCATTAATTGATGCACTCCATAAAATTGATTTCGAAACTTTAAATAATCTTGCATATGCAGATCTTGAATTAAAACCAATATATGAAAACGAAGTGAGAAAAAACATTAAAGAAAAGAATTATAATAAAGTAAAAGATAATATTATAAAAGCTTTATATAAATTAGAACATTTACCAGAAAAAGTTAACCATCAAGAGGAAATGTTATACCTCAATGAAATTTTCGATAAAATAACAAATAATTCATTTTCAGATAATCTTAAAATTCATGAAATAAATAACAATTTGACAATAGTTGAGAAAAATCTACAATCAACGCCGTTATATGCAGCGTACATTAAGGCATATTTTTATACATTTTTGAACGTTGTAAAAAATAAAAATAAAAATGAAATACAAGAAATATGTAACATCAGCGAAACGCAGTTATATTGTTACTTAAATTTTTATAAATTATTGAAAGAATATAATACATTAATAAAAGTTGATTTAGCATTTACTACTATTACAAAGTACATGAGTAAAATTAAAAATATAATAATATCAGATAATGAATTGACAAGTATTTGTAAAAGAAAAGTTATGAATCTTTCTTTTGCGCTTTAAAAATGAAATAATTACCTCTCTTTCATTAAAACCCATAATGTAAACCCTATTGATCCTATACATATTTTAATAATTAATATAGGATCGGTAAAATCTTCATTATTTGTTAATTAAAGATTAATAATGAAAATGTATTTGTATGAAATATTTATAATAGTTTACCAATAAATAAAATTTCCTATGACAGAAAACGTGAAAGAAAATGTAGATGTAAATGTTGAAACTTATGGATAACTTATACCAAATAAATATTTTTACTAAAAGAGCGAAATTCAGGCATGTTCTAGTACATACTATTTCCATATTTATTAAAGACTTTTTTATTATAACTCAATTTCACTATTTTTTGGGGGGTGGGCCCGTACCCGGGTTTACATACTACTCTCAGAAATAAAAGTTTCATGTTCTTTCTGGAATGTGAGAGATTTTTAAAAAAAAAAAATTTGAAGATCGTGAAGAATAAGTAACAATTTATTTCTTTATTTATTCCTTTATTTTACCACCAATAATTCGCAAAGCCCTTTGCGAATAGGGAGCTTTATTAAAAAAAATATAAAAAATAAAGAAAACCCTCCTAATTCCAAGATTAATGTTAATCCTTCAGGTGAGCAAAGATGGAGGCTTTAAATAGAGAAAAATTAAAAGCAGCAGGGAAAAAACAAGATGGTAAAGCGTTCCACAGAACAGAGGTGACTGGAAAGAAATAGGTACCACAGCGATTCAGCCTGAAGTTTGCAATTCTCACACACAGTTCATGTGCAAATAAGGCACACCTTGTGCTACTCGGGCGATACAATGGTGGTGGAATGAGAGAGATCAACTCTCTCGAGCAGCTGTCGTTATATTAAAGAGGGTCAAGTGAGTTTGAAAGTTGTGGACAGTTTTTTAGATTTTTTAGCCTTAAACTCTACCCTGTCCAAAAGAATGGTGGAACTAGAGCCTCCTCCCCCCGGCAAAGTGAGAACAGCATTCCATTCAGGGGTGGATAAGACCCTTAAATAATTGGAATATCTGTTCAGAAGAAAAAAATTCCAGCAACCAGAACAGAACCACTAGATTCCCTTGTGGCCATCTTTCCAATAGTTGTGATTTGAGGTTTCCAAGATATTTGTTGTTTATGCTCATACCAAGAATGTTTATGTTATTCAGAATGTTTATGTTATATGAGAGGAGAGAAGTCGAAGAAGATAGAAAAGTTTGGAGGTGTTTCAGGGAGGGAGATGCGAAGAAACTGAGTTTAAAAGAGTTGAATTCACAGGGTTTCTGTGACCTCATCGAGTGGAAGAATCTGAAAGCTGAAGAAGAGAGGCTACTCTAGAAGCAAAAGAAGGAGCAGATTTGAAATTATTCTAAGAATGTAGAG
>SEYY01021202.1:2500-10000 GCA_009176605.1 Armadillidium nasatum | reverse complement strand
TATATATATATATATATATATATATATATATATATATATATATATATATATATATATATATATATATATATATATATATATATATATATATATATATATATATATATAATATATAAAAAAAAAAAAAAAAATTCTCGTTTTTTTTTTACTTAAAACCAAAAAAAAAAAAAAAAAAAAAAAAAAAAAAAAAAACATTTTTTTTTTTTTTTTTTTTTTTTTATTTTCTTTTTTTTTCAATTACAGCTTTTACTTTAATTGCATATAATTTTTTTTGTTTGGATTTAAGTTATACTCTAATTAAAAGTTTGATAAACTAAGATCTCATTACTTGCTACAACAATACTGTGAGATCTGGAAGTAAATTAGGGTATAAACCCATTAAAATTCAGATGTTAATTGCATCATCAAAGTAAAGTGGAAATATTACAACAATGAAATCAGGAAGACGATTAACAAATGTACAGGAAGAGTTTGCAGAAAAAATGGATTCGTAACTTTATTCTTATTATTTAGTAGGTTTACAACTGCGTTCAAGAAAACTGATCCGAAAATCATGTTTAACTATCAAATTCTGAATTTATTCAAGGAGAAACCATCAATGGTGTTCTGTCTTGGAGAATCAAGCACTAAAAGCCATCAATTCGCCTTCAGAAATTTGTCATTTTGTTTCCCAAAATACTGAGCTTTCCATCAAGTTCTGCTTCAGATGAAATGGTGGTTTCTACATTTGGTATTGTTTGGACTAAGTTAAGGAATCAAATGACAATCGAAAAAACTAAACAAGCATGGGAAAATTAATATAATATCAAACTTTAACAGAGTACCTATTATATATATATATATATATATATATATATATATATATATATATATATATATATATATATATATATATATATATATATATATATATATATATATATATATTAATTAACTTTTTAAAAAATCACTTTAATAACATGATAAATAGTAAAAAACTAAAAGAAGGATAACAGTATGAGTAAAAAGGTCATAACAAAAGCAAAAGGATAAAAAACAAGTTACGTTTCGGATATGCTACTCGTCTCCCTCGTCAGACGTTACTAAGTCAAAATAATAGAAAAACCTACCAAGATAATAATACTAAGTTAGAACAAGAAGAACATCCGCCTAAGCCAACCATTTAATCTCGAAACTGGTTATTGCTAGCAGAGAGAAAATATTTCTTAAAAATATATTTCAGATACTTGATCAAAGATGCATCCATCTCGAAAAAAACAAAAACAGATGAGGTATTTAAAAATATGAAAAGTTTTGATAAATTTTTCTATTAATCTATTTAGATTTTCTGTTTTTGAAGAAAACTTATTTTTAGCTTTGTTCCAACTTATTAAATGATTTTTTTTTAATCTGTAAAAAAATTGCATTCTTTCTATTTCATTTTTTTTACCTCAGCTCTATGTTGATCCAAACGTACACGCAAAGATTCCAAAGTCTCAGCAAAATATGAGCAATGTAATTTTCTTTTTATTAATTTTTTGACAAAAAACTTCTCATAAGTATTTAAATGTTTTTCATGCTCAAATATTTGATCAGTAAAGCTTTGACTTAGTGTAATCATAACCATTTATATAATTAATTATATATTGCAAAAATTTGCATAGAATTAAACAATATCAAATTTGGAGAATAAAGTAAAAATGAATCAAATTTTAGGAATAGAAGTGCTGGAGTACATTGACTTTTGAAAGTTAATTATTGTTAATAAATATAAAATACATTAATATTTGGATGCCACATTCAGGATTGTCAGAGCACCACAATTTTCCGCACGGCAACTCACTACGCACCACACACACGGAGAAACTAAAATTGAGAGCATCACCACACCTGACTAACATGAGAGCACGACGCACCGCAACACCGAGTCCTGTAACTTTAGCACTGTTATAACTTACAATTACATCTTCACTAATTCTAGTATCTGGAATTCTATATTAATATTTATTTTACGTTTCCCTAAAAATTTACGCTTTAAAACAAGATTCCATTATTTTTTTCATGTACAAGTCATTACCTATGACCTATGATCACCGTTTATGACCTAAAATGTTTCTAGGGACTCTCAATGCTACTTCAGTATTTGAACCTTAGCAACTGTGCTGTTTTGCGGAACTTAACAAAGAAGTTTTCCTTTTTAAAAATAACAAGTTGCCTTTCGAATTAATTTGGTGAGGCTGTAACAATGTACAAATTTTTCAGGGGGAGATAAAAATAATTGATGATTAAGAGCAGTAAAAATTGCGATGCTCTGCCAACGTTACTTAGAACTAATTGAAAGTTTCCACATACTTTTCAATTTCTATTAACTTCAGACTCCAGCTCTCAATCTGTAGTTTCTGCTCCAAATACACTAACAAAATTGTTAATTTTAAGTAAGAAAGTTATGAAGTAAGATGATAATAAAAACGAATGTTACCTATTTATTCCTTGATTTCCCGTTGCAACTAAAAATATGACAAACATTTTGCTGTAAACAAAACTTTTTTGTGATTGTACTCCTACTCAGTAGTTCCGCTTTTTAAATTTACTTAATCACAGAGACAGCAGAGACAGAAGAGAAAGAAGAGACAGCATAAACAATAGAGATAGCAAATCTTCCTTATCATAGATCGTGACAGAGATCTGTTCTTTGTTTTTATTAAGTTCAAATTGAGGTACTTACATGAAAATACATGAAATAGAATAATTTTATTTTCATAAACAATACTAACATCATATGTTAATTAAATTTTAAATTATTCGTCAATTATCATGAATTTGTTATTCGCTTATTCAAATGTGTGGACTCCAATATTAAATAAATATAAATATATTAAATAAATTGAATAAATTAAATGAACAAATAAAAATAAAATAAATAAGCAATTTATTTTCCTTGAGTTTCACCTCAAAGCTTCTACGGTCCACTGGGGCTCAATGTTCATTTATTTCTTTTATATAAACTATAAATTTAAAAGCTTTATTTGTTTATTTCGCTCATTAAATAAAATAATATCTTTCTTATTTGATAATTTCTATATTTTCATTAATTTAATGTACTTTAACAATACAAACATTTATATATATATATATATATATATATATATATATATATATATATATATATATATATATATATATATATATATATATATATATATATGTGTGTGTGTGTGTGTGTGTGTGTGCTTTTAAAAGTTCATCAGTGATGAATTAAAATTAAAATATATAATTTATAAATATATAAAATATAAAATATATAAAAATGTGTAATTCAAAATATTTTGGGAGGGAGAGAAAGCTTAATGAAATGCTCTCTCGGTAAAGAACATATGAGAATGAGCATAGACTTCAAATTAAGAGTAAAACGGTTCATGAGTCGAAAATTCATTGACTCGACTCTTTGAAAAGAGAAACGAGTTGATAAATGAATTGAAAGGGAGCTGGAAACCTATAACTTGAGTTATCAAACTGTTGTTGTGTCTTGAAGTTCTAAATGGGTCTTAAAAGAATATAACCTCATACAAGCTTCTTTACCTTGTTTATTATCATGTCATTATCATGTCATTATTATTTCATTATCATGTCATTATTATCATGTCATAATCATGTCATTATCATGTCATGTCATAATCATGTCATTATCATATCATAATCATGTCTTTCTCATATCATTATCATGTCATTATCATGTCATTATCATGTCATAATCATGTCATAATCATGTCTTTATCATATCATTATCATGTCATTATCATGTCATAATCTCTGTTTTCTAAGAATAGTGTATGTATCCCTTGCTTATATGAAGTTCAAAACACTCATTGAATTTTACTTTGAATTAACTCAGATAAAATTCAACCCTTAATAATTACGAGATTTACATTACTTTAGACTAACATTTTCCAACTGGGGTCTACCTGGACCCCCAGAGGACAATAGAAGCTTGGATTTTATTAATTATTAGCTTTTACTAGCCAACAAATAAATATTCAATGTAGGAATATTACATAGGAGTATATGGGGAGGGTGTCCACATACGTAAAGTAGGACTCATAGGATTCACAAGCCAAAAAAGTTGGGAACCCCTGTTTAGACACTACCTCAACAAGGAAGTTCTCGTTGTGTTGTAAACCATTGTCTTTTCTTATTCATTTTACTTCTTCAGAGATAATATTAAGGAATACTTAAAAATACGGCTCCGTTAGCTCAGCGGCAGAATACTGGCCTAGCAAGCGAGAGTACCAGGGCTCGAGGCCTGGTGTGGCGGGAAATGTGAGCGGTTTCTCCTTGCGATTAGCTCCGAATGACTCAGTCGTTAAACGTGCACATTAGTGAAGTGCTCTTGACACTGATGGGAAATAATCTCCGTCATCCGCGCTATACCTGGCCCAACCAGCTGTATCCGCCGTGGGCTCTTGAAACCCAAGGATCTTCCTCGAAAAATCCCACAGACAGAATGTAAGTCCTTCCCTGGGGGATGAATATTATTATTATTATTTTTTTTAAAAAAATACGTACAGTTCTTCATGTCAAAACTCGAACCATACTGACAACTATCAAGAATGCGATGATAATAAAATAAAAAATATATAATTTTTATTTTTATTGCACACGAATCAATGAGGCTCTCAAACCTTATTTATCTTCCCTTATCCACGTGAACACAATGTTTCTTTGGCATTACATCCTACAATTGCCCTCACACTCTTTATCCAGTATCTGATACGGTAACACTGTGACATCATTTTAAATTAAAATTTATAAAGAGATGGAATACATGATTTCCAGTGCTTAACTCAACACCGAAAAAGAATGACACAGCCAATGTAGCCGAAGGATCCGTAGAATTCGTATTCATATTATTGCGTATATATATATATATATATATATATATATATATATATATATATATATATATATATATATATATATATATATATATATATATATATATATATATATATATATATATATATATATATATATATATATATATATATATATATATATATATATATATATATAATTATTCTGACAAAATGAAATGATATATTATGAATTTGGAATATAATTACGTCACAATTATAATTGTTTGTTTTTAAATATTATTCGTTTTTTTTTTTTTTTTTTTTCAGTTTTCAATCCGAATTTGTGGAAGAAACACGTCTTCTAAATCAAAGTTTTTAAATTTATTTCAAATTTCTTTTTTTCTAAGTTAAATTTTTTATATTTTAAAATAAGTAAGTTTGTGGCTTGAAAATTTAGTTATTTTATTAAATAATATCTTTCTTATTTCTTTAAGATAATTACGATGATGATAACAATAAAAATAATAATAAGAACAATGATAATAATAAAAGTGATAACAAAAATAATTATTATAATATTGATAATAATAATAATATATTGTAACTTCATATATTATTATTATTATTATTATTATTATTATTATTATTATTATTATTATTATTATTATTATTATTATTATTATTATTATTATTATTATTATATTATTATTATTATTATTATTATTATTATTATATAATAATAATAATAATAATAATAATAATAATAATAATAATAATAATAATAATAATAATAATAATAATAATAACAATAATAATAATAATAATAATAATAATTATATATTATTATTATCAATAATAATAATAATAATAATAATAATAATATAATAATAATAATTATTATTATTATTATTATTATTATTATTATTATTATATTATTATTATTATTATTATTATTATTATTATTATTATTATTATTATTATTATTATTATTATTATTATTATAAAATCAAATCTTAATTGAATAAAACTGAACCTCTTAAAGTTATTTAAACTTATTTTATTTTAATAATATACAACATAATTATAACATTGATTATTGCCTAGTAATTATTAATCATGATTTCTAAATATCTTTTTATATGTGATAAATTATAGAGTGTGATTTATTTCATTAATTATAATTATTATTATTATTGTTATTATTATTTCAATACGGTATCACAGATAAGGTGTTTTTTGAATTGTATATTTCAATGTTTTAAATAATATATCATTAGCCGAGGCTTAATTAATATAACTTCAACTATTGCCCAATATATAATAAATATTTTTCTATTCCAAACTTTTAAATATGTAATTTCAAATTAAAATTCAAATTATAAAACTTTAATTTTTTCCATTCTGGTCATTTAAATTTATAAATTTTATACATTTACGTCAATTTAATATTACTCATTTCTGTTTCATTTCCCCCACAGAAAGAGAAATGAATTTCATTTTTATTCCTTTCGTTGTCTGTTTTCTCTCAATGATGTCTGCAGATTCTGCAACGATTTCACCACCATATGAAGATTGTAAGTAATATTTTAGAATTATTAATTTAGAATTCATATATAATATACTATATATATATATATATATATATATATATATATATATATATATATATATATATATATATATATATATATATATATATATATATATATATATATATATATATATATATATATATATATATATATATATATATATATATATATATATATATATATATATATATATATATATATATATATATATATATATATATATATATATATATATATATATATATATATATATATATATATATATATATATATATATATATATATATATATATATATATATATATATATATATATATATATATATATATATATATATATATATATATATATATATATATATATATATATATATATATATATAAAATAGGCCCAAATAATCCTTCTTCGTGCATATTGTTGTGTGTAGGAGTACACATCAAATGTGCAATAGTTTGCGATGAAAATAACTTCTGCTGTTATAAATGTGTCTGTGTTTGCGGGTTTCCCGGACGTTAAATTAAAATCCACCATGAAGAACATTGAAGTTTGGGTTTAGAATTAACCATCAACTATTATTATTATTATTATTATTATTATTATTATTATTATTATTATTATTATTATTATTATTATTATTATTATTATTATTATTATTATTATTATTATTATTATTATTATTATTATTATTATTATTAATGATATCATAATAATAATAATAATAATAATAATAATAATAATAAAATTATTATTATTATTATTATTATTATCATTATTATTATATTATTATTATTATTATTATTATTATTATTATTATTATTATTATTATTATTATTATTTTCTTCAAAATATTAAATATTTTTAATTAATTTAATGCTGTCAAATGTTTCCAATATTTTAAATATTCCTTTAACAAATATTCATAATTTAAAACTTTTTATTTCAATTATTTTCAAATAAAAAAATAAAATATGAAAAAGTAACAAAAAATGAAATTTTTTTAAATTTATATATATATATATATATATATATATATATATATATATATATATATATATATATATATATATATATATATA
>SEYY01021201.1:7500-36626 GCA_009176605.1 Armadillidium nasatum | reverse complement strand
AACACAAGTGAGACCTATAGACGATATTAGAAGGTCAGAGCGTCTACTTTTTTTCGGGATTGTGAACAAATGCACGCTTCCAGCATTGAGGAAAAGTTTGTATATAAGGCATAGAGAGTAGAGCTGAACGAGGAAGGCGCTAACTCGGAACACACTCCCTCAAAACACGGGGAAGCCATCCGGGCACTGGCCTTCCTGACGTTCATAAATTTCAGAATCCCATGCACCATCTGGAGTAATTACAGTAAGACATGGGACTGAGAGGAAAGGAGTAGGAGGAGGAATGCAGAATCGAGCAGGGTGGAATTAGATAAAAAGGAGGCCGAAGAGATTAGCCTTTTCAGAAGGAGTATTAGCTACAGAACCATCAGAGCGAATAAGAGGAGGAAAGGCAGATTTACAGAAGTTGTTAGAGATATTTTTGGCAAGTAGGAGAGCCATGGGGTCAGCGCACTTCCTTTTTATAAAAGTACCTTAGTCCGTCGAGAACATCCCATGCAGCGATCCGAGCTGAATAAAAATTAGCAGAGTGATAGGAGAAGGAGAGTTTTCCATTCAAGATAAGCATTGTCTCTCTCCCGAAGGGCAAGAGAACAATTGCCATCGAACCATGGGTTTTGAGGAGAAAAAGATTTAGTTGAAGATGGAATGAATCTGCCCATCCCTCAAGGATTACGGCCCCTACCTTTTCAGCAGAGACAGAAGCGTCCCCGAGACAAACAAGATTCACTCCAATGAATTAGCAAAGAAGCGACGCATTCCCCCAATTAGCCGATTAAAGTGCCAGAAAGTACGTTTAGGGCATGGTGGAGCTGTTGGAGAGAAAGCATTATAACTAAGAGCTAAAAGATTATGGTCAGAGTTACCAATTAGGAGGGAAAATGGTGTATTTATAACTAGAAGGAGGTGGTGAAGTACTTCAAGGAATTGTTAGGGACATCTGGAATGTGTGTAGGTCCCTAATCAATCTGCTCTAGATGTTAAGAATGCGAATGATTGGCCTCCCTCCCACCTGTATCATATGAGGAACCCAACCACTCAGTGGTGTACGTGAACCCCTAAATAGAGACCTCAGCATTTGGATGAGAAGAAGTGACAGTCTCGTGAGTAGTAGTAAGATATTGAAAAAAGACTGGAAAATCTGTTCCATTAGGGGAGCAGTAGCAGAAACACAAGATAATTGTAGTAGTAGGAAGACAAGATTTTAAGCCATAAAACATCGAAATTAGGAGATTCTAGATTTACGAGACGTGTCACAGGAGTGTTAATGTTAATATGGGCACAGACTCCACCATTTATACGGAAATTGTGAAAAAAAGTTGTAGTTAAGAGACATTAAGATTGCTAGAGAAAGAATCACTGTCCAGCTGTGGGAAGATATGGAAAGGAGAAATTTTAAAAGGAGTGTTGTAAGTGAAATGAAGATTTAGATATGGGAAATGATGTGAAAGAAACTTGTGTAAGGTCATTTATGTTGTGACATTTTTATTAATTACATATTTTTTGGTTTTTCCAGTCTCCTTGATAATGGCTTTAGTTAAGTTCAAGTCGAAACGTTGGATGCGACTTATTAATAATATAATTTAAGTTTATTTTCAATATAATTACGTAATACAAATAGTGCATTCATTTTTTGCCATCCTGTTTTTACTACTATATATATATATATATATATATATATATATATAATATATATATATATATATATATATATATATATATATATATATATATAAAATAAAAAATAAAAAAAAAGAAAAAAAAAAAAAAAAAAGATGGAAGAAAAAAAAGAAAAAAAAAAAGCACGCTCTCTCTGGGATTCGAACTGGCATCCCAAAGTAAGGAAAACTCTAGTCCACTGTGTCAAACACTCTAGGGGTGGGCAACCATTGGCACGCATCATTAAGTGACATAACCCACGGAGACAGAATTCCGACTGTGCAAACTTTGACTTGTGAGGGAGGTGTTTCCTGTGCATTAATAAAATTTGTGATTTATTGCTATAATTATTGCCTTGAAAATAAATGTGAAAGAACCTTCAGGAAAGAGAAACAAAAAATGGTATATAGTTTAGTTTTATACGTATTTATAACCGTAGCTATATATTTTTAAAAATTTTGGTTGGAACGTGGAAAAAGTTTGTCAGATAATCTGCCGATTTTACCACGGACTTTCAGAAAGGTTGCCTAACCATGCACTAGACCCTCATGGTAAACCAATTTACCATCTTCAAGTCCATCTTTTAAAAAGCTGGATTCGAACCGGCGTCCCATTACACGGAAAATTTGAGTCTATTGCTTTATCCACTAGACCAATACAAAGGTTATTTAAGAATTTGTTTACATTGTGATGTTGCTTTAAGTGGAATCCATTCGTTGAAAAGCTTGATTCTATGACTACATTCACCGTGATGGTTTAGTGGATAACGCGGTAGACGAATTCTTCATGCGATGTGATGTCGGTTCGGATCCCAGGGAGAGAGTGTTTCTTTGTCTTATATCTTCACAGATCTTTTCAATACTTTACATTTATTACATTGCGAACATCATTTATATATATATATATATATATACTATATATATATATATATATATATATATATATATATATATATATATATATATATATAATATATACTACCAATTCCTTGTTTAGTTCAATAAGCCCTTTAAATTTAACAGGATGAACAAATTTTTGCCTGTAGGAAGCAACGAGCCAAATTTTTGTAGATTTCCCTAAAAGAGAATTGTTGGAAGGCACTTCTGAAAAAGACTCTTTTGGATCCCTACAGGAAGGTTCATTTCTCTCTAAATGGGAATCTAATTCCTCAATGCTGATGACTTGTATTTCCTCAATGAAGGAAATTAGAGTTTGTTTTAGACTTCGAAGGAATGTACCCAATACACCATCACTATCTCTCTTAAAAGAAAAAGGATAAAACATATTATAATATATTATATATATATATATATATATATATATATATATATATATATATATATATATATATATATCTATATTATATATATATATATATATATATATATTATATATATATATATGGAGATGAGAGGAATAATTAAGAGGTGAAAGTTAGTTGTGATTTTAGTATTATTTAGCAGATAAGAAATAAAAAAAGCATCGTTAAAGGGTTAGTGGAAAGAATCAATCAAGATTTAAAAGCTTTGTGTAAAAGGATTCACTATATATATATATATATATATATATATATATATATATATATATATATATAATATATATATATATATATATATATATATATATATATATATATATTATATATATATATATATATATAATATTATATATATATATATATATATATATATATATATATATATATATATATATATATATATATATATCAAGTTTGCTGGCTCTAGAAAATACGTGGAAGTTATTTAAGAGCACAAGACTGTATCATTTCTGAGAAAGTAAATGAATAGTAACTTAAAAGTGATTTAGAAGTAGATGTAGTTAATTTATTAATTTACTTCTAATTGGCTACATTTATTGACAAAAAACCTGCTCCTTATGTCTTTAGTCCGTTTTCTGTAAGAAATGCACTAATCCTTTGCTCAGATAATATAAACAAAATGGTCAGACCAATTCATGGTGTTTTAAAATATATCTTGATTCTTTGCCATTGTTTCCCTACCAGATTCAGTTAATTTTATTACAGATACTGTATTTAATAATTCCTTTGCCTCTTTTCCTCTTTTAACAGCAAAAAGGCAATATTATAAAGATTGTTTTGTTTTTGTCATCTTCTCACTCTTCTTTTTTAATGATTTAATCTATAAATAAATAGATGTTGCTGCAATGGGGTTTCCACTAATACCAACACTTGCATATATTTTCCTCAACCATCTTGAGGGGAAGTTTCATCCAACTCTCATTCTTCCTATTTTCTACAAAAGTTATATTGTAAATGATACTTTTCCATTTTTTAGGAGCAAAACTGAGACCTTTCAGATATATAATAATATATATATATATATATATATATATATATATATATATATATATATATATATATATATATATATATATATATATATATATATATAATTTATATTGTTAATTATAGCAATATTAATGAATTTTATATTATGTTTCTCGATATTATTCAGTAGAAAATATTTGGTGTTCCGTGAGATATTTTGTTTATAATGAAATTATTCTTTTGTGATGAATAAATTCAAACAAAATAGTTCTGTTTTTTCTCTTTCATTATTATGCTCTTAAATCTATTTGCATGTAATCTTAAAATTAATACCATGGCTATCACTCAATTTTGAATCCAAATTAGTACAAAAAATGAGAAAATTTTTTTGTGGGAGTGAAATTCTTTCTTCAAAAAATCACGTCAAACAATGAATGATATTTTCAGTATTTACGTTTCATCTCAACGAAAGATGTTCATTTATTTAATTTTTAATAATTTTTAATTTTTAATAAAGGATGTTTTAATTAGAATAAGATTGCAGAAGAATTAGTAAAATTTTGAAAGGGTTCTTAAGTACGTATTGTACTGTTCACCTTTTTTTTTTTTTTTTTTTCTTTTCAGTTTTTGCGCAATCTGAATAAAATATTTGATAGTTTCCTAATTAAAATTCAATTTCCTGAATTTATAAAAATGTTGCTTAAAATTGGTTTAAGTTATTCCACCTCAGCAATTAAGATCAGCAAAATAATAGTCTTTTTCTCCGAACATTTTCGCAAATTGAAAATTGTAACTAAACGAATAAACCCTAAATCCATATTTCTACAAAGTGTTAAAAATTTAAATCAAATAATTTACCTAACATTTATGCTAATTATATGCGTAATAATGCATATAGGCATGTACACAAGTTAATGTACGTTCATTTACGCACACTCATGTAAACAAACATACAAAGTATACATACAAAGTATGCACACATATAAGACCATTAGGACATGTGTGTCCCTCCTATATTGCTTTATAAAAAGTTTCAGTTAAAAAAATAGAAATAACTTAAAAGGAATTTTACTAAGTGAACTTTTTGATTTTTGTTTTTATGAAGATCATATTTAAAGAGACATTACCCTATCTTAGGAGGGGAACTCTTTAGGAAGCTGCTTTCTAGAATTCCAACGAGGGATTGATCTCTGGACCCTTACGGATCAAAGCTATCAATCTTTTTGAACCACTATTAAGTTAGTGTACTTTTAAAAAATCTCAAAAACCTCCCTAAAAATATTTTTATTTTAATTATATATTAACGCAATTAAGTTATAAATAAGGAATGTAATTATAAAACTAACAATAATATTTTCGAAATTTCTTTACTATCATAATTTCTTTACAAAGGAAAAGGTGTAACAATTTTAATGAAAAGCTTCCCATCTCTCAAGTAAACCCTTGCACGAACTCTCTTGGACGACTGTACATACACACAATATATACACACATACATACGCAAACCACCACCTGGGCTCGAGCAACAACAAGCAAATTAAAGGGGACTATCACAATCCCTGTCTATCTCTCTCTCTCTCTCTCTCTCTCTCTCTCTCTCTCTCTCTCTCTCTCTCTCTCTCTCTCTCTCTCTCTCTCTCTCTCTCTCTCTCTCTCTCTCTCTCTCTCTCTCTCTCTCTCTCTCTCTCTCTCTCTCTCTCTCTCTCTCTCTCTCTCTCTCTCTCACACACACACACACACACACACACACACACACACACACACACACACACACATGCACACACACAATATTTGTTTCACGGCACAGTAATTGTAATCCATTTTTTAAAAAATTGGCTTTAATGGCAGCCTATATTGGCTTTATTAAAAGTTTATTAATTTTAAAACTTTTTTAAATATATCTCACCAAAACAAACAATGCATATGTATAAGCTTCTCGTAGTTAAATGTATATTATTATCATTATATTCCAAAATTTAAATACAGAAATTTATATTATATATATATATATATATATATATATATATATATATATATATATATATATATATATATATATTATATATATATATATATATATATATATATATATATATATATATATATATATATATATATATATATATATATATATATATATATATATATATATATATATATATATATATATATATATATATATATATATATATATATATATATATATATATATATATATATATATATATATATATATATATATATATATATATATATATATATATATATATATATATATATATATATATATATATATATATATATATATATATATATATATATATATTATATATATATATATATATATATACGCAAGTATAAAGTCTGCTATAATAGGACTCGAACTCTGACCCTTAAGCTGGTAAAGCAAAGTTTGAGTCCTCTTAAAGCAAACTTCATACTTGCGAGTATATATATATATATATATATATATATATATATATATATATATATATATATATATATATATATATATATATATATATATATATATATATATATATATATATATATATATATATATATATATATATATATATATATATATATAAACATACATATATATATATATATATATACATATTATATTATATATATATATATATAATATATATATATATATATATATATATATATATATATATATATATATATATATATATATATATATATATATATATATATATATATGCCTGGAACTCCGGGACTATATCTTAATTACCGTGGGATTCCAGTTTTCGAGAAGTTTCTCGGGTTTTATTGAGAAAAATTTGATGGCGATTGCGTAGATGAAATTTTCGGGAATTAAACTCGATATTAATACAGAAACGTTTGCTTCAACTCCTTTCTGATTCCATACTTGGTCAGAAACCTTGAAACGCAGGTTGTATCTGATATATATATATATATATATATATATATATATATATATATATATATATATATATATATATATATATATATATATATATATATATATTATATATATATATATATTAATTTTTTATTTATTATTTTATTATTATTTTTTATTAGTTTTTATTTATTCATATTATAAGGAATTTTAAGGTATACTAAGTTTTGGGATACGTGAGTGTGGTTGTATCCTGGTGGGTTGATATTGATAAGCCGCAGGGGTGGTGGTTTTAGTATAGGGGTGGAGACTTCGAGGAATTGGTAGTATCCTCAGGAAGTGGCATACCATAAAACGCCAAAATTAGTGTGAGTTTGTGGGTGGGGGAAATCGAAAATAATAACTAAGAGTTCTGAGGTGCTGAAAGTACGAACGTTAAATGTAAGGCGAGTGAATAAAAAAAAAAAGAGAGAGAGAGAAGTGAGGACGGTGATGAAGGAAAGGGGGATGGATGTACTGTCTTTGACAGAAACGAAACTGAAGGGTAAAAGGGAAGTGGCATTTGGGAAAATACAAATGTATTTACTAATATATATATATATATATATATATATATATATATATATATATATATATATATATATATATATATATATATATATATATATATATATATATATATATATATATATATATATATATATATATACAGAAACACACACCTTCCGTCTGGAACGTTGTTTCTTGCATAAATTCCTCCATTTTCAGTTTGTAAATTAAAATAAGGATGAGAATCCCTGGCATCCCAAGCGAAAACCTTATCTGGGACGTCCCAATCATCAGAATCATTTACATAGACTCGTCCCACAAAGAAATCTCCTTGTAAAGACTAATTAAAGAAAAGGGTTAATATTAAAGAGGAATTCAAATATGAAATTTAATTACATTATACAAGTACGTTACAATTACAATGTAATATATAATCGATAATTAAAACAAGCACTCATAAGGCATTTACATTCCAATTTATTATTATTATTATTATTATTATTATTATTATTATTATTATTATTATTATTATTACTAGCATTATTAATATCATTATTAATATCATTATTATATATTATTATTATTATTATTATTATTATTATTATTATTATTATTATTATTATTATTATTATTATTATTATTATTATTTATTTGTCCTTATTTTATAAAGATGACAATAATTATTATAACATCCTTTGTTTTGTTATTGTATAAGCAACAAATAAAATGCATAAAAATTAACTTTTTAAAATCAAAAATAACTTAAAATAAATAAAATGATTCAGTTATTGTTTACAGAAGTAATTATTTATTATTATTAATAATAATAATAATAATAATAATAATAATAATAATAATAATAATAATAATAATAATAATAATAATAATAATAATAATAATAATAAAGCAGAACGTATTTTATTCTCACTAATGGTTTCAACACGCAAATGTTCTTATTTCCTTCGTGCATTTCGTTATCGTTTACGTCATCAACAATGATTCTGATACTGTGATTGGTCGAGAGACCCGTGACGTCACTCACACAAACGCTCAGACTGATCTCGGGATTCTTTTCGCGATCCACAGGTGACAAGAGCCATATTTCTCCGCCTCCCCTTCCATTATCCAACACTAATATATATATATATATATATATATATATATATATATATATATATATATATATATATATATATATATATATATATATATATATATATATATATATATATATATATATATATTATATTATTATTATTATTATTATTATTATTATTATTATTATTATTATATATTATTATATTATTATTATTATTGGTACCTGGGTTGGATTTTAAAGAAATATTTGCTCGAAGTTCTTCAGGATTTATCGGCAGTTAAGTTTAAAAGAAAATGGCGGGCCATGTTTTAATTTTTCTTCATCTTCGTCTAAAGCATAAAGTGTGCCAATTCTGCTCAAGGAATAATAATAATAATAAAAATAATAATAATAATAATAATAATAATAATAAAAATAATAATAATATATTATAATATTAAAAATAAAAAATAATAGTATAATTGTAAAAATATTAAAATAAAATAATAATAATAATAATAATAATTTAAAAATTATAAAAATAATAATAATACTAATAATAATAAAAATAATAAAAATAATAATAATAATAATAATAATAATAATAATAATAATAATATATAATAATAATAATAATAATAATAATAATAATAATAATAATAATAATAATAATAATAATAATAATAATAAAATTTAGATCTGTATCAATGTAAATATATTTTTTGATTTTTCTAGAATAAAAAAAAAATTTGAAGTTTTAATAAAATTTCAATATCACGCCTAGACTTACGCATAACCAATATTATTTACTAAATAACTTTAATGAAGCTGCTAATTAAAAAAAAAAGTGTTTAAAAAAATACTTTAATCAAATCACAAACTATAAAATATAAGATTTTTAAAATTAGTAGAGCATAAATTCTAAAGATATTCAATAAAACATTATCATCTTTATATTCAGCTTCAAAGTTGATGGAAATTCAAAGTGCAAATTAGAATAAAAGCAGCAAAAATTGCACAATTCAATGAATAATGAAGTCCGCACACAAAATGCAACATAACGATGGAAAATCTTAGTGAAATCGACCTCATCGCTAGAGGCCACCAACTCACAAGTGGTGATAAATTGGAAAGAGGACGAGGAACAGTATTTGGGTGATACCCTACCAAGCATCTCAGAGAAAGATTTTTGTTTCGCCAATTAAAAGAAAATGCTTGAAGGGGAAGAGGGTATAAGAGTGATTATCAAAAATGTTCAACAAATCCATCGGTGTATGACCTAGAATACCCTTCACTTAGAAATACCCCTGTGATAACGAAGCGCAGACTATTCCGGTCAAAGCTCGCACTTCGTTCATGGGGCTTGCCCAGTGAGGGGTACTTGAATATACGTCTATATATATATATATATATATATATATATATATATATATATATATATATATATATATATATATATATATATATATATATATATATATATATATATATATATATATATATATATATATATATATATATATATATTATATATATATATATATATATATATAAATTATTATTATTATTATTATTATTATTATTATTATTATTATTATTATTATTATTATTATTATTATTATTATTGTTATTACTGTATTATTTTACTGTTATTGCAGTTAGTTATTTTTATTATTAGTTATTAGTTATCGTTATTATTGTTATTGTTATTATTGTCATTTTGATAATTGTATTTGTTATAATGATTGTTATTGTTATTTTGATTGTTATTATTGTTACTATTATTAATGTTATTGTTGTTGTTGTTGTTGAAAAGAAAAGAGAGAAAGTGTAAATATTTACCTAATCTTACCTTTGAGGCTGTGAATTTTCTTGAACGTGAAAGACTTGCGCAGAGACGATCGAAGGCGCGCAATCATTAACGTCGAGCAAAGTCACAGACAAAATTTGTGTCCCATTGAGAGGCGGAGTTCCGTTATCGGAAGCCGTAACCCGCAAATCACCCATCTTTCCGGCCGGTCCTTCTCTGTCTAATCCGTTTTCGATCCAAACGGTTCCGTTTCGGTCGATTTTGAACGCCTCGAATGGATCTTCGATCGAATAAGTTATGTTCGCGTTCTTTCCCTGCTTCATCAAGATGAGGAATACAAAAAAAGCAAAATAAATAAATAGAAAATTGTAAAAAAAAATATGAGAATGATATGACGACAAGCACACCGCAACAGTGATACTTTTATAGGTGGATTTTAGATCTCTCTCTCTCTCTCTCTCTCTCTCTCTCTCTCTCTCTCTCTTTCTCTCTCTCTCTCTCTCTCTCTCTCTCTCTCTCTCTCTCTCTCTCTCTCTCTCTCTCTCTCATTGTTTTTTTTTTCCTTTCTTCCTCTCTTTTAAATAAAAAGGATTTCTATTTTATTTTTACTTCTTTTTCTTCTCGTAATTTGAAAATAAATTTCTGTTCTTTCATTCTCTTTCACATATATTTAAAAATATACGCACATTTGCACACAATATAAGAATATATATATATATATATATATATATATATATATATATATATATATATATATATATATATATATATATATATATATATATATATATATATATATATATATATATATATATATATATATATATATAAGGTGCATCATCTAGGTCGAAAAACGCATGCGTTTTTCTTTTTGGACTGCAGTAAGTTTTACGATCCTGCCGACCTCATACTCTTTCGTGAGCCTCTTTTGTTGCAATGCTGCAACCCGAAGGACATTCCTGACCTCTTTTAGAGTTTAAGGAATCCTCCTATGGTGTAATCACCACTCCTTTAGGAGAGGTGGAATAGTCACAGCCCTCATTTTTTTTTTTTTTTAAACCGGAATTACTTCCCGATCTCTTTTTAGGGATCAGGGACCACTTCCTTTGAAAGAGTACCCCTCCTTTAAGGGTGGTGGTGTAGCCACATCACCTCATTTTATATCAGTCCCTTTCAGGCTCTTTTTTTTGTGGATATAATTGAGTTGGTATGCTAAAGACCCCTCCCTCCCTTAGAAGAAAATACCTCTCCTAGGGTGAAGGCGTATTCCAGCACCCCTCCTTTAGGAATTAGGTTATTATTAGCTATTAGCCTTAGGCTTCAAATGTTTTAATCAACATATATATATATATATATATATATATATATATATATATATATATATATATATATATATATATATATATATATATATATATATATATATATATATATATATATATATATATATATATATATATATATATATATATATATATATATATATATATATATATATATATATATATATATAACCGCCAACACTTTTCAATTTGAAATAATCATCAATAGACCATATTTCATACATTCGGGACAAAGACTCGAAACCTAGACCTTACGATCTGAGAGCCGCCGCTCTATCCACTGAGCCGCGATATCTTTATAACATAGCGCGCGAAATATAGTTTTAAACAAATTTATGGATTTTATTATTTTCTTTTGAATACTTTTTATTTTGAATATAATATATATATATATATATATATATATATATATATATATATATATATATATATATATATATATATATATATATATATATATATATATATGTCTTTACCCGTGATTTCATATGGTCAGGTGCATAGGATCCCGAAATCTATGAATAGAAGGAAGACAAGTGGCCCGGATGACATTTCCCTCGTGTTTCGAGGGAGTGTATTTCCGAGCTGGCGCCTGTCCTCGTAAAGTCTATTCTCTATGCCTTAATATTAATACTTTTCCTCTGTGCTGGAAGCGCTCATATGTCTAACCGATCCCGAAAAAAGGAAAAAGGAAGCCACTCTGGATCTTATAACTATCACCCTAATGCTCTTACTTTTATTCTATCTAAAGTCTTTGAAACTCTCCTCAAACTCTCATTTCCTTGATCATTTGGAATCTCATTCCCTTCTTTCAGATCACCAGTATGGCTTTCGTTGCTGGAGGTCTACTGCTGAGATTCTTTCCAATCTTACTGATCTATGGTCTTTTGCCCTTAGGGACTACGGGGAGTCTTGTGTGATGGCGCTTGATATGTCCAAGGATTTTGACCGGGTATGGCATGCGTCGCTGATCTCCAAGCTCCCTTCCTTTGGGTTCCCTCCTCCTCTTTGCTTACTCATGTCTAGTTTTCATCTCAAATCCTTCCATATCAGTACTTGTTGATAGTGCGAATTCTTCTTTTCCTATTAATTGTGATGTTCTTCATGGTTCTGTTCTATCTCCTAGTTTACTCTTACTTTTCATCAACGAACTCCTCAGCTGTACTTCTAACTCTGTTCATTCTTATGCTGATGACTCAACTCTTTATTCTTCTACTTATTTCAAATCTGCTTCCTCTTTTGATTCTAGAGTTTTCTCGTCTTCTACTTTCCGATTCCATTCTTGGAAGATCTGGATGAAAGTCTTTCCAGGTATGGTCAACCGCAACCTTGTGAAATTCAACTCTTTTAAGAACTCAGCTTCTTTCACATCTCTCTCTCTCTCAAAAACACATTCCAAACTTTCCTATTCTCCTTCGATGACGGCTCTCCCGTCTCACCTGTGAACAACATAAATATTCTTGGTCTGAACATGAACAATAAACTATCTTGGAAAACCTCACATCAAAAATGTTGCTAATATGGCCTCTAAAAAGCTGGGAGGTCTGTTCAGATTGCAAGAAATTTTTCTTCTGAGCAGTTACTCTAATTATATAAGGGTCTTATCAGTCCTTGTATGGAGTATTGTTCTCACATTTGAGGTGGTTCCGGTTTCACATTTCTTTTGGATAAAGTTGAGTTTACGGTTAAGAGACTAATAAACTGTCCCCTACTTTCAATCTCCCTGGACTCTCTTTCTCTGAGACGTGACGTTGGCTAACTCTCTCTTTTCTATAGGTACTACAACGGCAGGTACTCGAGGGAGTTGACCTCGTAGCAACCAGGGCCTTTGCGTGCCAAAGGGGTGTTGCATGCACATGAATATTGTGCGAGCTTGGCAAACTCAAGGCTTGCACGTTGTGGTAACTCCTTCCTTTCCAGCTACCCCTGCTATGTGGAACACTCTTCCTCCGTCTGTTTTTTCCCGTTGTATTTAAGCCACCTCTCCTGAAATCCTCTGTTTGCTCCTACCTGAAGAATGTACCTTAGGTTCGGAATTGGGTGAGTTCTGTATTATCTTTTAATTATATATTTCTACCTCCTCCTTGAAAATGGCTCTGTCCGTGAGTGGCTGCAACATACTAAAAAAAAAAAATTTATATATATATATATATATATATATATATATATATATATATATATATATATATATATATATATATATATATATATATATATATATATAAACACAAGCCCTGTCTGCACACACACACACGCATGCATGCACACCTACACAATCCCTGTTTACGTACATACAAACATACACACAAATATAAGCATATACAATTCTTTACCGTTTAGCAAATCCTCCCCTTTTACGTTTTAAGAAACCTACAGTTTCAATTTTTATCTTCTCAACCTTATCATTTTCATATATACACCCTATATGCTGCTTCACGAGAGCTATTCTTCATCGTTTTAAGTTTGTCACCATTTACAATATATTTGTCTTACAAAATATTCCCATAACACATACTGAAGGTTTTATCTACACTTTATTCATACCTACTCGCTTCTTTCAGGCACTTCTACAACACTTATCAAAGATATTTTATGCGTTCCTACTCCAAGTCACCCACCATACCTCTAAATCTACATGCTCATCAGATGTTTTTACACTAAGGCGTGAAAAAAGCCAAGCTAGTATCTTTCTGACATTCATATTATCGAACTATACATTCATTATTCACTCCGAAGTTGCTCAATATATAATTTGAATCTCTAAGGATAATCTAACTTTCTCGCAGGGGCATGATCAAAGGCATACCGACATCTCTCTAACTCATACATTTCTTTCTCCAAACTCTTATTCGTAGAAAATTTTATTTAATTAAATTTTTCTTCAAGTTTATGCAACGATTGCATTGAATCATATAAAGAGGATAAGGCTCATACAAAGCCCATATACAAATACGCAAGCACACACGTACATTCCTGAAGCCGTTACGTCAAGGCACTAATGCATCATTGCTGTATGGTATCTCTTGATCACCATCATGAATTTCTCTTAAAAAGGTAATTTCAGTCATATTTTCTGACCACTTGGATTTTCAACTCTGCCATCTTTAATGTATTCTTTTCGGACAGAAAAAATTATCGCTGAATTCAAATTTTTCATCTTTCTTATTACAATTAATCATAAATAAAATATATATATAAAAGAAAAAGGTTGAACTCTTGTAGAATGTAAGTAATTAGTTATTAAAAATTATACTTTATTAGTCTAATCTTAAGTTTCAGAAGTTCATAGTTCTTTTTAATAAAGTTTTGCCATAAAATTACATATAGGTCAATATTCTTCTGACATATATATATATATATATATATATATATATATATATATATATATATATTATATATATATATATATATATATATATATATATATATTATATATATATATATATATATATATATATTATATATTATATAGTTTTTTTTTTTTTTTTTTCTTTTTTTTTTTTAGTTTTTTTTTTTAGCCTCATTATTCAGTTTGTTCTATTGGTGAACGCTTTGCTATACTCTTAATTTAAGCTCATCAAGGTCAAAGAAGCCATGATTTTCAAGCCTCACTTCCTACCTTCGTCTTTCTTTCTGTTTTTCCTCCTGCCTTCATTCTCAACATCTTTTCATTACTATTTCCATCTTAACTGATCCTTTTCTATCTTATTACATATTTTTAACTTTTCAATTTTTAATCTCCTATTTACATAATTTTTCAATATTTTTAATATTTTTCACACTCTCTTATTTTTATATTTTATGGGATATATATATATAATATATATATATATATATATATATATATATATATATATATATATATATATATATATATATATATATATTATGAAACACGACCCCTATTTATCATATAATTTAGCTCTATAAAACTATAATTATGTTATATATTAAAATAGTTTAATATATTATTTTTCTAGAATATTATAAAATTTATGTTATAATGTATATATTTGTATATATATATATTTATTAAATATATATATATATATATATATATATATATATATATATATATATATATTATATATATATATATATATATATATATATATATATATATATATATATATATAGGATCGATGTCCTATAGGTTGATTGAAGTTTTCAATTATTTATTATCTCTCTAAGAGACACTTTCATTGCACCTTTAATTTATCTTTACTAGCGTTCCCACTGGATTATATAATCTCTTTTTAAAAGGAGAACACAAAGTTCTCTTTTTATCTCTTTATTAAAAAGAAACCTAGAGTTTCTTATTACTCTCTTTATTCTTTGTTAAAAAGAAACGAAATGTTTCTTATAATTATCTGTTTTGGAAAAAAAGAAAAATTCTTTTTATTTTTTTATTCATTACTAAGATACATACAATAGTTTTGAAATACAATTTTTTTTTATCTGACTTCATGGAAACAATTTTTTTCTACCGAAGGGAAACTTTAATTCGACTTTTTCAGAAGGCTCTGCTTTTCTTAAAGAGAGAGAGTAGTAGTAAAATCTTAGAGAATGAGTCTGTGTATAACTTGTTCGTAACTTTTCATCTTTTCCAACTCTAAGAGTCTACTTCGGCATCATTTCTGTGTTGTTGCTTAGGTCTCTGAAATTTAATTGATTTTTCGCAACTCTATATGTGGCTTATAACGGTTTGTTGTAATACTTATGCAAAGAATTTTACATTCACAAATTTTAGCATAAATGTCACTAATGTTCCTGACTTTGAGAATTTAATATTAACACAATTAAGCAATAGTTTTCCTGTTATGCTTTTACTTATTTATTTACATAAGTATTTCAAACCATTACACATATAATTTTTTTATCTTTATTTTCTTCCAGGAAAGGTCTTCACTTTGTCAGTGGGAACAATATCTTTTTCCATCTTCTTTCAAAACTTATCCAGCTGGAGAGCTCTAAAGGCTCATGTTTTCCTTTTCAAAGATTTCAGTTCTAGTCCTTGAGTTTTATTTGCATTCCCAAGTAAGGTTTTTACCCTTTACGTAGGACTAGCATCATATTCCATCTACACTCTAAGCACTTACTCCCAGAGTCCTCTAGATCATATTTCTAGGAACCTTGGTTTACAGTGCCAATCCTGGGATTATTGCAAGCATTTTAATTAAAGAGTAGGGTTAATTCCTTGTTCTATCTTGTCTCTTATAATATATATATATATATATATATATATATATATATATATATATATATATATATATATATATATATATATATATATATATATATATATATATAATATATAATATATAATAAAACACAGATTACTGATAAAGAAGAAATATGGGGAAAAAAATGATTAGAATAGAAAAATAAAGAAAGTTACTAACAAGCCTCATTAAAGGAGAATGCGAGAGGACTTAAAATTATACTCAGCAAGTACAACAAGCTGAAAAAATCACTCGAAAAAACAAAACGGAAGCTGTCATAGGAGATAACAGGTATCATATTATAGATATATATATATATATATATATATATATATATATATATATATATATATATATATATATATATATATATATATATATATATATATATATATATATATATAATATATATATTAATATAATATATTAATATATCTAAAAAAAATAAACTCACCAAAGCCCTAGTCTAACGTAATTCTATCAGGTGAGGATATACGGAGGTTTTAAAGAGAGGTAGTTTGAATGCAGCAGGAAAAACATGATGGCAGAGAGTTCTACAGAACAGAAGTAGCTGAAAAGAAGGAGACACTACAACATGCAAGTCTGGAGTTTACAATATATTCACACAAAATTCATGAAAAGCATGGCAACCTTGTGCAACGAGGGCGACGCAAAGGTGATGGAATAAAAGTTCCTTAAGTTCCTTCAGCACCTGCCATTGTTGCATTCATAGAAAAAGAGAGAGTGCATCATCATCGTCACGTCAAAGACACAGGGTGAGGTGAGTTTGAAAATAGGGGACATTTTATTAATTTTTTAGCCTTAGACTCAATCCTATCCAAAAGAACGGAAACTGAGCCCTTAAATGTGAGAACAGTACTTTATATAAGAGCGATTAAGAACATTACAGAATTATGAATCATATCGGAAGAAAATTGAATCAACTGTTCTTATTCCCAAAATTCTTTAAATCCGAATTTACCAAAATTCTTTAAATGCCGTTTTCCTACCAGACATGTTCTGAATGAGTTTAATTTATTGTTCAGACCAAGAATGTTTATGTTTACCGGTGATACGGGAGAGTCATCGAAGGAAATTAGGAGTTTTTGAAGAGGGAGAGGGCAAAAGAAGGAAGAGTTAAAGAGTTGAATTTCACAAAGTTGAGTTGACCCCAAAGACTCTATCCAGATCGCCAAGAATAGAGACAAAAAGCTGAAGACGATAAGTAATTCTAGAAAAAAAGAAGGAGCATATTTGAAATGAGCAGAAGAATTTAGAGTTGAGTCATCGGCATAAGAATGAACATAGTTAGAAGTGGAGCTGAGAAGATCGTTGATGAAAAGTAATTTTAAGGTTGCAGATAAAGCAGAACCCTGAGGAGTACCACAATTGACAGAGAGGGAGGAAGATGCCCCATCGACTGGTGCCAATATGGAATGATCTGAGAGAAAAATAGAAATAAGTAAGCAAAGAGAAGGAGGAAACCAAAGGAAGTGAGTCTGAATGCCACACCCTGTCGAAAACGTTGAGAATATCAAACGCCTTCACACAAGTCTCCACAAAATTCCTAAGAACATCAGCCCATATATGAGTAAGAGAGGAAAGTATGTCACCAGTAGACCGAGAACGTCGAAAGCTATACTGGTGATCTGAAAGATGAGAGTGAAACTCCAGATGAACCAGGAAATGAGAGTTGAGGAGAGTTTCAAAGATTTTAGAAAGAACACAAATGAGAAATATAGGTCGATATTTAGAGGGATTAAAGCGGTCACCTTTCTTCTGGATCGGTTAAACATATGCACGCTTCCAGCATTAGTATTATAGAAGTAGAGTTGAGCAAGGACAGGCACCAGTTCTGACGCACAGTCCCTCAGAGCAACAGGGACGAATGTTATTCTGGCCACTGGCCTTACTGACTTTCATAGATCTCGGGATCCCATTGATTTGATCATGTGTAATCACAGGTTGGGACATGGAGCATCTGAAAGGAGAAGGAGTAGGAGGAAGGCCGCCGGAATCGTTCAGGGTTGAATTGAAGGAAAGGGAGGCCGAAGAGATTTGCCTTTCAGAAAGAGTGTTTCCAACAGATTCGTCAGGACAAGAGGAGGAAATTTTTTTTACAATAAAATTGTTAAAATCATCTAATAAATCATTTTTATTATTATAATTATAATTATTAACATTTTTAATAAGAAAAAACTCTATTAACTGTCTTTTATTAACGCCACTCTCAGTCACGATCAAATACATATATTCTTCAATCCTATATTCTTCTGAGATACGATGTTTGTGTAAGGCTGAGTTCTCATCACCAATGCGAAGAAAGTAACCATGTTTTTATTTTCTTCTTAATAGGTCTGCAGTCTCTCTTATGTAAATTTTATTGCAGTCTTTGCAAGGGATCTTATAAACTCCGGAATTACTTTGTTAATTTAAAAAATTTTAACATTCAAAAATTTGTCAAACAAGAACAAAGTAATTTCGGAGTTTATAAGATCCCTCGTAAAACCTGCAATAAAATTACATAAATGAGACTGTAGACATTCCAAGAAGAAAATACGAATATAGTTATATTCTTCGCACTGGTGATTTGAACTCAGCCTTACACAAACATCGAACATAGGATTGAAGTAGACATTTGTGTGATCGTGATCGAGAGTTATATTAATAGACAGTTAATAGAGTCTTTTCTTATTAAAAAAGTTAATAATTATAATTGATATCATAGCAATGGCTTATTAGATAACTTTACAAATTATATTGTTAAAAATTTTTCAAAGTTGTCATTGTTCATAAAGAATCTCGAAAACAGTATTACTAATTGACCAACCATCTGTTCTTAAAATTATATACCTTTCTGTTTTATTATATTTTATTTTTCATAAGGAATGTGAGCCTGAAAGAAGAAAGGCGGTTGACCTTTCGAAAGCCTTGCTTTTGTTTTATTTTTTGTGTCTTATTCCTGTTGGGTTGTGTTATTTATGTAAAAATAGGGCACGTACATTGTTTCTTCATATATATATATATATATATATATATATATATATATATATATATATATATATATATATATATATATATATATATATATATATATATATATATATATATATATATATATATATATATATATATATATATATATATATATATATATATATATATATATATATATATATATATATATATATATATATATATATATATATATATATATATATATATATATATATATATATATATATATATATATGGTGTGAAAATGGGAAATAATGAATTATTCATAGGAGAATAGAGAAATTTTACGTAGAGTTGTTTACTGCATAATGAGCAACCTATAATTATAAATCAAAATGATATTAAAGTTCACCCTATTAATTCCTGCATAAATAAACCCGTAAAACAAATGAAAATAGGAGAGTCACATGATGAAGAGGAAATTTCAATCAGAAAATTTAAAAATAGAGGTCACAAGGTTGCAAACATATTAACAAAACTACTTAAGAAATGCCTGTAAAAATACAAAAATCTAGTATGAAATGACTAATAGTAACTTTCATGTACAAATGGAAAAAGATCAAAAGTTACAAGCCAACTTCAACTAATAAAACCCATGAAAAGCAGAATTTAGGAGTAAGTACAGCATAGCTGATAAGAGTCAAGTAATCTAACAGCTGATGGAAACATGTAATTATTATGAAGCCTCTCTGGGTGGCTTTTATTGATTGGTAAAAATATTTAACTCTGTGGGCATTAGCATTGCTATAAGAGATCTGAATAGTTATTGTTTTGAGAAGCCAGATATAAACTCTTTAAAATACATATATGAAAGTACTACATTCAGATATAGACTCCTTAAAATATATAAAGTATATGAAAGTACTACATCCACATTTAAATTATTTGAAAAAAATAATAAATTTCAAAAGTTGAATTAAATATGGAGGTACAGTTTAATCGAAATTATCTTCTTCAGGAATAAATGAATATTAAGGACAGTGGATTGGAAAGATTTGGTATAAATATAACTGAAATGCACCTAAATAAAAAGGATCTTCTGATGGTATAGTGTTTTTATATGATGTCTTGAGGAGTTACAAAGAACGGTAGAGGAGTTGGAAAGAGTTAGAACAGAGGGATCAAAACTAAAGCTGTGTTCAATAAGCTCTTTTCTTTTATTTAATGTTCATTCCTTACAAGTTTAGCTTTCAATCGGTTAAGGGATCTTCTTTAGAGTATTTATATAGAATCAAACCTGAGACCCTCGATATACAAGAGTTCGATTTTTATCACATACGCTATCACATACGCTATGCATGCGTCACAACAAAAAATATTCAAGAACTCCATCCTAGCACAAATTGATGAATGCACTTACCACAGACGACTTTTATCTTCAAATGGTAAGCAGATAAAATAAATCACTCTAAAGAAGAATGAAAATGTCTTGGTGAATTGAAAATTAATTGAAAAGTTAATCAATAAAATTAATTTTTCATTTTGTATAAGAAATGCTTTGAGCAGTACACGCAACAGGCGATTAAGTGTGACTTTGTGATTAGGGGCAATAAAAAAAAATTAAGGACAAACAGAGGAACTTGAAATGTGTGCTTGGAAGAGCAAAAGGAACAGAGAAAGAAGTAATTAAATAAGGTTACAAACAAATTTAAGAGATGATGTATGATAATTAGAAATAAAAAACAAAAATAAAGATGAGCTTCCATATAAAGGTCAATGAAATAACGATTGATTGAAAAAAGATACAATAAATTTGGATTCACTAAATCAAAAAAAAAAAAAATTCTCTTTTCTATTCTTCATGTCTGAATAAAAAATAAAAAAAATAAAATGATGTGTGAAAAATGAACAGAAAAAATCAACTGTAGGAGTAAACTGTCCAAAAAAAAAGACAAGACCATTAATATCAGAGGTGTCTAGGGGAACCCCATACCTATCAGCACACAATTATAGTTGATAATAGGATGGAATGACTTCCATATCGATATATATATATATATATATATATATATATATATATATATATATATATATATATATATATATATATATATATATATATATATATATATATATATATATATATATATATATATATATATATATATATATATATATATATATATATATATATATATATATATATATATATATATATATATATATATATATATATATATATATATATATATATATATATATATATATATATATATATATATATATATATATATATATATATATATATATATATATATATATATATATATATATATATATATATATATATATATATATATATATATATATATATATATATATAGGATATATATATATATATCGAAGGACATAGATATACATATCGATATGAATGCAATTAAATCTTTTATGAGAAGCTTTCGAGGGTGAGGTCTGGCACAAACACTTGATTTCCAAACTTCCCTAGGCTTACGGTATCTATTCTCTCGTGTGACTTTCTTAATTTTTACTTCTGGTCGTTCTATAGCAGGTGCTGGTAGGGACGGCCACCGTTCATCCTTTAAATCTATTAATTGTGGTGTTCTTCAAGGATCTATTCTATCATCAACACTTTTTCTGCTTTTCATTATTGACCTTATATCTGTTGCTTCATTTCTATCCATTACAATGCCGATGACTACACCCTGCATTACTTTTTCATTTTCAAGGCAGGGTGCCCCTCCCAACAACAGTTAATAGATGCAAGGAAGGTGGCCTTGGAGAAAATGACCTCTAAATCTTTCACGTATTTCAAATTTTGGGCAGAAAAAACATGTTCATTTCAAAACCTAAAAACCTAAAACTCAATTTCTCCATCTTTCTACTCTACACAATCTTCCACATACCAATAGTATTTTCTTCGAAAGCACACAACTCATACCTTTATCTCTCCTTAATATTCTAGTGTTTCTTTTTCTCGTGATCTTTCTTGGAAAGATCACATTACTTATCTCTCTAAGCAAACTTCTCAGAGGTTAGGTGTTTTGAGGCGTCTTCAGAATTTCTTAACTCCACCCCAGTTGCTTGCTCTTTATAGGGGTGTTGTTTGCCCCTGTATGAAGTATGCATCACACATCTAGGGTGGTTCCACCATAGAGCTCCCATTGAAAAGGTGGAGTCTAGGGTTTCTAGTCTTAACTCTTCTGCTCTCACTAATTCTCTTAAATCTCTTTCTGCCTGTCGAACTGTTGCGTCACTCTCTCTCAATAATCGATATTACAACGGACACTGCTTTTATGAACTCTCTAGTCGCATACCTTCTCCATTGAGAAGGGCTCGTGCGACATGTTTTTTTACATAGTCTCTTCCTTTCTCTGTCCAACTCTCCTGAGCCCAGACTTAACCGTTATGCTCAATTCTACATGTACTCTACTGGTAAAAGTCTGAAATACACTCCATTCATCTATTTTCCTGGCTTCCTATGACTTTTACACCTTAGACGCCGTGTATCGGAACATGTCGGCCTTTTAAATTGACATGATTTCTCACTTGCTCACTATAGATATATATATATATATATATATATATATATATATATATATATATATATATATATATATATATATATATATATATATATATATATATATATATATATATATATATATATATATGCCTAGGTAAACTTTTTCGTCTTTGTCTCTCTACTTCAACCTTCCCTTCTTGCTGGATACGTGCGCTCATTCAGCCTGTGCCGAAGAAGGGGGACCTCTCTCAACCCTCCAACTACCGTCCTATTTCTTTGACCTCCGTTCTCTCTAAATTTTCGAATCTATCCTTAACAGGAAGATTTGGAAACATCTCAATTCTTCTAATCTTATCTCTGATCGCCAGTATGGCTTTCGTAAGAAAAGCTCTACTGGTGATCTTCTTTCCCTTCTCTCTGACTCTTGGTCCTCCTCTCTTCGGCATTTCAATGAATCTTTTGCTGTCGCGCTGGACATATCGAAAGAAAGTCTGGCACAAAGCTTTTATTTCTAAACTTCCCTTTTTCGGTATCTATCCTTCTCTCTGTGATCTTCTCTCTAATTTCCTTTCCGGTCGTTCTATAGCTAGCTGTTGAAGACGGCCACCGTTCTTCCTTTAAATATATTAATAGTGGTGTTCCTCAGGGCTCTGTCCTATCCCCAATACTTTTTCTGCTTATCATTAATGGCATTTCCCTATTACCTCATCACCTATCCACTCCTATGCTGATGACTCCACCCTTCATTACTCCTTCCACTTTGTAAAACGTTCAACCCAACAGCAGTTGATAGACTCGAGAAGGGTAGCCTTGGAGCAAACTAACCTCTGATCTTTCATGTATTTCAAATTGGGGCAGAGAAAACATGGTTGTTTTCAATGCCTCAAAAACTCAATTCCTCCATCTCTCCACTCGACACAATCTTCCACACAATTATGATATCTTCTTCGAAAACATACAACTCAAACTTTCATCTGTTTTTAAAATTCTTGGCGTATCCTTTTCTCGTGATCTTTCTTGGAAAGATAACATTGCTTCTCTTTCTAAACAAGCTTCTAAGAGGTTGGGTGTTCTGAGTCGCCTTCAGAATTACTTCACGCCACCCCAGTTGCTTGCTCTGTATTGGGGTGTTGTTCGCCCTTGTATGGAGTATGCTTTGCACATCTGGGGTGGTTCCACTCATACAGCTCTTTTTGAGAAGGTGGAGTCTATGACTTTTCGTCTCATCAACTCTCCTGCTCTACTCTCTTCAATCTCTTTCTGCCCGTCGAATTGTTGCTTCACTCTCTCTTTACTATCGTTTGTACAACGGACACTGCTCTTCTGAACTCCCTTGTCGCATACGTCCACCATTGAGAAGAGCTCGTGCGACACGCCTTTCTACACAGTCTCATCCTTTCTCTGTCCAACTCTCAGACCCCAGACTTAACCGCTATGCTCAATCTTACATATACTCTACTGGTAAAGTCTGGAACACACTCCCTATATCTGTTTTCCCAACTTCCTTTGACTTGCATACTTTCAAACGCCGTGTATCTGGACATGTTGGCCTTCTTCGATCAGGATAAGATTTTTCCAACTCCGGTGGAATTTGGTAGGCCTCTGGCCTTTGCCCACCGGAGGAGTATATATATATATATATATATATATATATATATATATATATATATATATATATATATATATATATATATATATATATATATATATATATATATATATATATATATATATATATATATATATATAAGCTGCGTTTATATTTGACGTCAGAGAATTGAACGGAGAAAGGAAAAAACTTTGCTAAAATAAAAATCACACGACCTTTCCCAAAAGGATGAGGTGTACGACAAGAGCAGTAATGCAACAATTTTACTGGCAGCTCTATATTAGTTTCAGTCAGTGAGAGCTGAAGAATAAGATTAAAAGTTCAAGACTCCACCTTTTCTAGGTGTGTTGTATAATTTTGAACTGCATCACAAATGTAATCCATATTCCGGTCAAGGACAAATGATGCTCCTGTAAAGGGTAAGCAACTACACTGCAAAAATTGTCCTTACGAATCATTGGGATAAGTGGCAAAAATGTCACAGTAAAATTTCCAATAGAGATAAGACATGTTAAACATAAGATAGTCTCTTCATGTTAATCATAAGAAAGTCACTTCACCGATTTACTTTCTAATATGAAAATAACTGAAAAACTTTGTTATGACTTTTTTTTTGCCACTTGTCACAACGATTCGTTAGGACAATTTTTGCAATGCAATGTGAAGAAATTCTGATAGGGCTTAAAGGAACTCAATTTCTTAGAAGATTTTGTGTTGAGAAAAGAAATGTGATCCTGCCAAGAAAGACCAAGCGAAAGAAATACAAGAAGATTAAAGGAAAGTCAAAGTTTTGAGTTGTCTTCTTTCGTAGACGGCTGTAGTTGTAGGAAAGATTGTCCAGAGCTAATATTAAAAAATTAAACATATTTTACTTCTCTAATTATGAAAATGAAAAACAATGAGATGTTAATTGTTCAAACGATGCAGACTTATCATCATCAATTTAAAATTGAGTAATAAATTAAAAAGAGTAATAAAGGGTGGTGCTTGAGACATTAGATGGACAATATGAATAAGAGTATGAGACATAACCCTGAAGAGCTTCATTATTGATAGATGAAAGGGGTGAACTGTGAATATCTTCAAAAGCTGACATAGAATGATCGGGAAGAAAATCGAAAAGAAAATTACCGAAGAAAAGGTAGATATTAAGTGAAGGACTTAAAAATGAAAGCTTTGTACTATTAAAAGTATACTCAGGACCAAACAAACATTCACCGAAATGTCAAATAGCTGTGGCCCAAGAATCAGAAAGAAGAGAAAGAAGATGACCAGTTAAATGTTATTCACGGAATACATGCTAACAATCTGAAGTAAGAATATGATTTAAGATGTTTCAAGTCTTTTTTGTTTAAGACAGATTTGAAATTGATAGGCAGGTGAGAAACTGAATACTAATTGAAGGTCTAAGTTCGGAAGAATAAGTTTTGAGAACCATGGAAAGAATGTTATAGAACAAAAAGATTGCTCAGTATTAAATTCTGAGAAGCTGAAATCACATCTTTAGAAGACACTACAATGTTCAGGACAAATCAGATATAATAAAGCTGAATAGAAGTAGCTCCGGATATTAAAGAGTGATTAAAAGCAAAAGTACCAGAGATGAATTTTACTGTAGCAGAAGGCAATCTAACAGTGGGGTAAGGGAAATAAAAATGGAAGGAAAGAGGATGAATCCGATTTTGAGTTTGCATATTTAGAAAATTGTAAAGGGTGCGAGAAATAGAAATCGGAAAGACCAAATCTTGTGAGTTTCAGCTGAAAGCAAAGAAAACTAAAGCTAAGCCTCCATGCAATAAAATTTTGAAGACAAAACTATAACAAGATAACAGATAGCACCTTAGCGCGCATTCGAACAGAATCAACCATTGGATGAAAATAGAAGACAAAGATAATGAGAGAGAACAATATTTTCAATAGGAGAGCTTAAAAAAATTTAAATTTCAGTTAATAGCAAAATATGATCTCTAAAAGAAGAGGTAGTGTTCAGCAGAGTGGAAATTAAAAAAAGGAAATACATAGAATGTTATAGAAATTAACTCAGAGTAGGACCTTATGCCAGAAGAAACTACAAACTTCATCTCTAGAAACTGCCAACTCCCAAAATGTTGGAAGGAGGAGTGAAAGAGGGGACATTCCCCGTGGCTACTCTCAGAGGCTACTAATTGTGTCATTATTCATGATATTCATTTTTATCATTTTAAAAGAAAAAAAGTCTGTAATTGCAGAAAAGTGTCGTTCGTGTGAGTTGTGAGAAGAGAGAGAGAGAGAGAGAGAGAGAGAGAGAGAGAGAGAGAGAGAGAGAGAGAGAGAGAGAGAGAGAGAGAGAGAGAGAGAGAGAGAGAGAGAGAGAGAGAGAGAGAGAGAGAAAAGAGAGAGAGAGAGAGAGAGAGAGAGAGAAGAGAGAAAAGAGAGAAAAGAGAGAAAAGAGAGAAAAGAGAGAAAAGAGAGAAAAGAGAGAAAAGAGAGAAAAGAGAGAAAAGAGAGAAAAGAGAGAAAGAGAGAAAGAGAGAGAGAGAAAGAGAGAAAGAGAGAGAGAGAGAGAGAGAGAGAGAGAGAGAGAGGAAGGAGAAGAAAGAAGAGATAGAGAGGAGAAGAGATAGTACTGGAAAACCTAGTGAAACTTCTGTGAAGGTTAGAAAGTATTCTGGAAATAATTTATGTGTAAACGAGGCACGAAAGATGTGAGTTATTGGGAAACGGAGTGCAGAATCCTTTAGCCTATTCCGGCTACCGGAGTTTGATATTACATCGATAAAATGGCGCTTTTGTCTTCCGTTTTGCCGTATATATATATATATATATATATATATATATATATATATATATATATATATATATATATATATATATATATAATATATAATATATATATATATATATAATATATATATATATATATATATATATATATATATATATATATATATATATATATATATATATATATATATATTTTTATAAAATAGAGTCAGACGTACTGCCGCCCGAAGCGATGTAAGTACCTCCCACTGGGCAAAACCTGCGGAGTGACAGGATAGGTTAGACCATTCCATTTCACCCCGTTGCTCATTGGTTCGTTCCTTTTTTTGCGTTTCACTTCACCCTCTCAGAAGGTCTTTAATGTACACTGTTCTTATATTGGATGATCTATAATGCTATTACCTTTCCACATGTTACCACAAATATGCAAGCGCTTGCTCATACATTACCTTTAGACAAAACAATAAGGGCGAAACATTAAGTTGCCTCGGAAATCCTAGGTGGGTCAGCATCCAAAGAATTCCCCTCATCCACCCTCCCCCATCACCACTTGGAATTTGGTAGCCTCCAATGATGGGGATAATGTCGTCGAGAATTCTCATTCTGCTTGCATCGGTGAACGGTCATCTTTTTTCATTAATTTCTAATTTTCCCTTACTCGAACACCACCCTCTTCTCTTCTAAGCATCATCTCTTGTTCTTAACCGATACTTCAGGTGCTGCTCGCGCTAACAGCAAACCATATTCTGACAACCTCCTACTGTCAATATCCTCAATTTTCAGTCAAAGGCGAATGTTCGGCATTACCTCCTAATTCTACCGACCAAAAAAAATTCTTCGACAATTTAAATTCCAAAATGGAGCACATCCTTTTGCTTATCATTTTTCCGAAATCATCATTTTAGGATGATTTCAATGTTCACAACCGCCAATGGCTTTTATCTAGTCCTCATGATCCAGCCGGTGAACTCGCCTACAACTTATTCTACCAAGAACATCCTTGAGCAGTTGGTACAACTCCTACCCGTCTCCTTGACCATCTTGGAGATGATGAGCCCAACATATTTGAACTTTTCTTAACCTTTCGTCCTTCTCCTTGCACTGTTAAAATTCTTTCCTCATCTAGGTTCATACGATCATGTTCTTATCTCCGTTTCTTTTTCTGTCTCTTCAAGTCTTCCGCAAGAACGGCCCCGCCTTCGGCGAGGAGACGTTTCTGGCATTTCGGTGCCACTAACTGGTATGACTTGCGGTTGTACTTTTCTGATTTTAAATGGAATGATTACTGTTTCCGTGGAAGGAGTTCCTAGGAGTGTGATGAGAACATAACCGAGGTTTTTATCTCTGGCATGGAGGCGTACATTCCATATTCTTTGCCTTCAACTGAACC
>SEYY01021201.1:0-2500 GCA_009176605.1 Armadillidium nasatum | reverse complement strand
AAGAAAAGGAGACTTTTAAAAATATCTGGGTAAAAAGGGTAGAGGAATGGGAGTCTTATAATAATAAAAAAGAGGATAGCCAATAGGAGGTAAGGAATGCAAAAGAAAGAGCAGATGAAAAATGGGGTAATAAGATAGTGGAGGAATTTAGAGAAAGGAGTATGATATTTCGGAGGAAGGTGAATAAGGTAAGGAATAAAAGGGAGGTAACGCTCCATTCACCGGTGCACAAGCACATACAACACTCATTTGAAGAGGAAATTAGAGATAAAGGGAAGTATGTGTTTTATGGATTTGGAAAAAGCTTACGTTAGAGTTGACAGGAGTAAATTGTTGGTGGTTTTAATGAGTGTACGAAATTGAGGAGAAGGTACTGAAGGGTGTTAGAGCATCTTATAAGAATAGTAAAGCGTGTATGAAAGTAAATAGAATCGGAACTACGTTTTTTAATGTGAATAACGAATTGAGTTAATGTTGTGTAATGTCTCCGGGGTTGTTTATTTATTGACAAAGTCGTGAGAATGATGGAAAGGGTGAGTAGAGGGATGAGAATAAAGGAGCAACAGGGTGTGTGAAATGCAAATGTGTTTTTTTTATGCTGATGAAGTTGTACTTTTGGCGTGAAGACACTGGTGGAAGAGTTTGTAAAAGGATGTGATGAGTTGGGCTTAAGAGTAATGAGGGTAAGAGAAAAATGTTGTGGATGAAACATTGGAGGAAGAGGAGAGGGCTGTGGATGAGGGAGATGAAATACAAATTAAAGTGGGGAGGAATAGATAGAAGTGAGTTAATTCATTTAAAATATCTTGGGGTGAATTTTGGGAGGGGGATGGTAGTGTGGGTGAAAAATTGGGATATAGAATAAGAAAAGGGAGAAGGGAGAAGGTGTTGGGAGGTTTGAGGGACATTTGGAGTAGAGGAAGGTTTCCAAGAGAGGTGAAGGTGAAAATGTTTGTTGGTTGCTGTATACCGGTGGTTATGTATTGGAGCTTAGTATGGAGGTTGAATCCGAGGAAGAAATTAAAGGTTGAAGTTTTCGAAATGAAGGGTCTGAAGACGGTGCGTGGTGTAGGTAGAACTAATAGTCAGAATGTGAAAATAAGGGAGCTGTGGTTAGAGGAGTATGGTTTGGAGAGCTGAGAAGAGCATGCTGAGGTGGTTTGGGTATGTTTGTAGGATGAATGAGGAGAAATTGGCAAAAAAGGTTTTTGTATCAGAAGTGGAGGTGCGAGAATCAGGGAAGACCGAGGAGAGTTTGTATGAGTGGGGTAAAGGAGTTTTTGAAGGACAGATGGATGAGCTGGGAAGAGAGTGTGTGATTGACGGTGGATAAGAATGAGAGGAAAAGATTGGTGAGGGGGAGAGGGTTGAGGAATGGATGTGGCTTGAGGTAAACACCATCCCACAATTGTGTGGGAAAGGAAAGTGAGATATATATATATATATATATATATATATATATATATATATATTATATATATATATATATATATATATATATATATATATATATATATATATATATATATATATATATATATATATATATATATATATATATATATATATATATATATATATATATATGATATAATATATATATATATATATACCGATAATACCGATACCGTACGGATATATATATATATATATACTATATATATATATTATATATATATATATATATATATATATTATATATATATATATATATATATATATATATATATATATATATATATATATATATATATATATATATATATATATATATATATATATATATATATATAATAATGACTAAAATAGTTTAGTTTAACCTACTCTTGTAAATGTTTTTTACGGAAAATCGATATGTTAATAAAATGCAAATTTTTATGAATAAAAATGTCGAAAAACTGCAAGGAGTTGTATGTTTCTTCTTCACATGCAAATTTTGTATTGGGGAGTTTATTGTTAAGAAAGTTTAAAAAAAGGGGGACTTTATAACTGCTATCAAATGAGGAAAGTATCATCCATATATCAATTGTAAAAATAAGGTTTGATGGTGATTGGGCATATAGATAGCCAGGAGATTTCGTAATGATCTAGGTATATGTTGGTAAGGCAGCATTTAATCGGGAACCCATTGCCAACGAGTTAGTTTGAAATAAAGTTTGTTATTAAGAAAGAAATAAGCATCATTACATGCTAAGGTTAGTAAATTTTTGAATTCTTGTTTTGTGAAATTATGGAATGAGGTTAAATCTTTGAAGATATTTCTAGTAATATGAAGAAAGCATGAGATTCAATGTCAAAACTACACATGTGATATTTATTAAAGTTGTTAATTGTGTGTATTTTGTTCTTGAAATCGTAGGAGTTGTGGAGGGTGAATTCATTGGAATTGAAAGGTGTTTAAAGAGACGATAAAAATTTTGCTAATTTACAGTTGTGGGTGTTGCAGGCGGCAAGTATAGGGCGCATGGGTAAATTAAGATTCATGAACCTTTGGTAAGCC
>SEYY01021200.1:75000-79355 GCA_009176605.1 Armadillidium nasatum | reverse complement strand
ATATATATCATAATGGGGATTAAGACGGCCTCAAAGAAACTGGGAGTTCTGTTTAAACTGAGATAATTTTTTCCTTCTTCCCATTTACTCCAGCTATACAAGGGCCTTGTCCACCCTAGTATGGAGTACTGCTTTCATATCTGGCGTGGCTCAGGTTTCACCCGTCTTTTGGATAGGGTTGATTCTAAGGTTAAAAAAAAAACTTAAAATTTGTACAGCTCTTTCTAATTCACTTGACTCTTTATCTTTGCTACGTAGCGTTGGTGTCTTGTTTCTTTTCTATAGGTACTACAGCGGCAAATGCTCGAGGGAATTATCCACTCACATACCTCCACCTTTACGGCGTCGTCATAGCACGAAGGGTATATTATCTGCACATAAATTTTTTTTGGACAGGCAACTCCATGCTAGTCCTCTATGGTGCCTCCTACTTTCCTGCCACCTCTGTTTTGTGGAACTCTCTCCCATCTTCTGTTTTTCCTGCTGAATTTAATCTCATTTTTTTTAAAGCCCACGTCTGTGCTCACCTAAGAAATGTGCGTTAGGTGGGACATGCAGGATTTTTTTTATTTTAATTCTTTTGTTTTATCTTTACCCCTCTAACATCCCCTCCTTGAATAGAGCTTTGCCAGTGAGCGATGATGCTGCGTAATATATAAAAATGGATCTTTCAAAAAGGTCGAGGTTCTACACTTTCAAGTAGTTGTACGAGTGACTCTGTCACAAACATGTAGCTTGATGACGTTTCTACACAAAAAAAAAAAGCAAAGATTCCACACTATTAAGTAGCCGTATGACTAACTCGATCACAGACATGTAACTCGTACTCCATACAAGAACCGATGATGTTACCACACAAAGCAAGTAACAGAGTAATATGAAATAGTTCTGAATGAACCTCAGAACCTCTAACCTCTTGGAAGTTTCATTCGTGAAAGAAATGTGATTATTATAAGAAAGATTTCGAGAAAATGAAATACCAATTTTAAGAACAATCAAAAATTTAATTGTTAGTTTTCAAAAAGGAATTTTATAGTTGTGTGGTAGACTACTTCGAAATAGAGGAATTATAGAATAATTAATGAATTATTTGAGGTATTGTAAACAATCATTGATTAAAAGCAACTTTCTCAGTCCCTTTTTGTACTTAGATCATTTACATACATAAAAATTAACAATTCTTTGTATGGAAGTTGTTTTTCAAAAAAAAAAAAAAAAAAGTGTGGAAAGAGTTATTTCAACGATAGTAAATATTAGATATTAACAGGGCTATTTATTATAAAAGAAGCAGTAATGGTATTAGTAGAAATGGTAAAGACAAAATTAGTAGTACTTTTTCTATCTTTTTTAATACTCCTTACAGTCGTAGTAATAAAAAAAAAAAAAATTATTATTTTTATAGAAGTATATGAATTTGTTATAGGAAAATCTTAACACCATTAAAATATCAGTGAAATTTTCACCATGAATAAAAAGTTTCCCAACGAATATCGCTAGACAAATTTCTGCTGACAAATCCTCCTACGTCACTCTATAGATTGCACACGTGACTCTGAATTGGCTTTCATCCAAAGTTATCTATACAAAAAAAAAAAAAAAAATAATATAATTTATATTTTAGGAATGGAAAGAGATTGATTGGCAAAGTTATTGTCCTGAATTATTTCTAATGTTTGAGAAAGCGATAAAAAGGCGCCTGTAATTCACTGTTATGACTTAGAGTAATCGAACACAAAAACGAATTATATATATATATATATATATATATATATATATATATATATATATATATATATATATATATATATATATATATATATATATATATATATATATATATATATATATATATATATATATATATATATATATATATATATATATATATCGTTTGTGGAAAATATGTATAATAATAATTCGGGCGAACCTTAAAATGGTGCTAACCGCTACACCACCGAGTTAAAAGAAATCATTCAACTTCTACTGACTCGCCTGAAAACCAAAAAAATTTTTGCTTTATTTCCAAAAAAAATAAATAAATAAATAAATAGTCAGTAGAAGTTCCGAATTTCCTTTTTCATCGGTTTAGCGGTTAGGGATTCTTTTGAAAATCGTTTAATGTATTAATAATATTATTGTTACGGATAATAGGAGTTTAAATATTAAAAAGATAGAAAAAGTACTGAACATTTCGAATTTTGTTAATATATTTATATATATATATATATATATATATATATATATATATATATATATATATATATATATATATATATATATATATATATATATATATATATATATATATATATATATATATATATATATATATATATATATATATATATTTATACACCATATTCCTCATAATGCAGGATGGTGTCGGCTTGCAGAATTTATTCACATTCATTCCTACAACCATACATGGGGAGGGAGAAACACTAGTTATAAAGGGTTCCGAGCCTCAGTAACCATGCCAAGAACTATTCTTCATTTGATTTGGCGTCGAAATAGCCACAATCTTTTATCTACCAAACGTTATTTATGTCCAAAATCTTTTTTTTTTTCCCTTTTAATATTTAATTTTCCATTTAACTGCCGAAAGTAAGTTATATCGAAAGGTAACTTTACAACATATTGGAAAAAAAAATAATTTCATTAAATTTCTTTAAATTTACTTTCAAAAAATATTGAAATATTATAACGAAAAAACAAATATTTTCTTCTATAAACTTCGTTCAATATTATTCTTCAAGCATAAGCTAATCAAACTAAGCAATCTTAGGAAGATGATCTCGAAGCTTCAGACCCTGTGGTCCTCCTCCCTTCTCTTCTCTCTTCTCTCCCCTCTCTACTCTTCTCTTCTCTTCTCTCTTCTCTTCTCTTCTCTTCTCCTCTCTTCCCTTCTCTTCTCCTCTCCTCACTTCTGTCTTCCTTATGATGTTCCTAATTTATCTCCTTCCAATCTGCTTCCAAGCGCATCCACTCTCGACGACAGTCAGATCACAAATAATATATATAAATTTATATATATATATATATATATATATATATATATATATATATATATATATATATATATATATATATATATATATATATATATATATATATATATATATATATATATATATATATATATATATATATATATATATATATATATATATATATATATATATATATATATATATATATATATATATATATATATATATATATATATATATATATATATATATTCTCTTACTTTCAGAATTCAAAATGACGTCTATATTTTCATCAACACAGAAGCTTTTCTTTACCTTTTTTTTATTCGCTCTGATTTGCTCAAGTAACGGCGGCTACGGTCGAAAAAGGGAAGCTGAAATGCTGTGCGGGCAGATTTGTAGAGCAACGAGAATGTTGGGGACGATCGGAGGATGTAACTGTTCTTTTATTTTGTTTAATAAAAGATCGAAAAGGTGAGTAATAAATGGAGTGTAAAATATAAGTCTTATAATCGACATAATTAGGAGAGTTGAAATTGATCTTTGCGTAACCTTAAAACAAAAGGCACATGATTAGATTTTTTCTTTTTTTGGGGGGGAGGGGGTTTATGAAATATTGAATAAATTTTATACTATTTAATTTAGTAATTGGTCTTAATGCTTCGACGGTGGTTTAACGGTAGAGCGATTGATTCCTGTTCTTGGTGGTGATGTTTCGATTCCTCATAGCGGATTTTAGATAGAAACTAACTAGAAGACTCCCCTCTTCTAGCTATCTTTTATTGTTTTTTTTTTTTTAAAAATTGATTGTAATTTCGCTTCGTAATTATTAATTTACGTAAATTTTAACAATTAACATAAGAAATTAGAAAAATAAGTAATATTTATGTAGCTTATTTGTTGAAGATAATTTTAAAATGCAATTTTGAATGCAGTTTATCGAATTATTGATTTCACTCTTAGCGTATATTCAAGGTTGATGCCAAATCAAACAAAGCCTCTTTAGAAGACTCATGAAAATTGAAATATTTTAAAGTAGTTTTAGTGCCGAGAAGTTTATACTTTACACGAGGAAATCGATGTACTCGTTAAACTCTCTCGACGATCTAGTATGTCAGTGTAATACAGAATTCTTTAGATCAAAAGATAGAATAGAAAGAAATAAAAGAAATAAGAAATAAGATAATAGAAATAAGAAATAAGATAATAGAAACAAGAAATAAGATAATAGAAATAAGAAATAAGATAATAGAAATAAGAAATAAGATAAGATAATAGAAATAAGATAAAATAGACATGAAGGAATTAGTTATTAAAAGAAGATACTTGTATAAATGTTATGGGATTAAATGTAAAAATTTGAGC
>SEYY01021200.1:60000-70000 GCA_009176605.1 Armadillidium nasatum | reverse complement strand
ACTGATCGTCTTAGAGATGAACCTAACATACATGTTTGGCATTTCGTTGCTGGTTTTTAGTTTTAATAATGGTCATATTTCTTCGATTTCTCACTGAATGATTACTGTTTCGAAGAAATGTTCCTCTTGAATTGTGCAGAACACATAAATGAGGTGATTCTCTCTGGTATGGAGTCGTTAATTCCATATTATTTCCATTTAAATAAAACTAAAAATTTTGGTTTAACTGTGCTTGTTCTTTCAAATCCAAATTTCTTACATTTCATCCAGGAATTTTGTAAAATCTATTTTTCGCCACTAAAAACTTTTCACACTAGAAAAATGCAACATTCCTTCTGGTTCCTCTTTCTCACACTCTTTCTGGAATTTTGCTAAAAATATCGACTCTAACTTTGAATCTTCCTCTTCTTATATCTTCGAAGACAATATTGTCTTACCTTCTACTAATGCTGAATTCTGTAAGCAGCCTTTGCCTCAAATTCCTTTATAAATGATTCTGGAGCTATTTCTCCTGCTCAACCTCCCTCAAACTCATTTCTGCCTAAAATAGTTTTCTCTTATAAAGAAGTAATTTCTACTCTCTCTGAACTACAGACTATGAAGGTATACGATCTTTACAGTATTTTCCTGCGGTTCTTAAAATTTATTTTCGTGAGTTTGCTCTTTGACTTGGTAAATTTTGTTTCTATCTATTAACTTCAATCATTTTCTTCTTCTGGAAGAAGAAGGGGAACCCCTCGCAACCCTCCATCTATCTTCCTATAACTAAAATTTTGTTATTTTCAATGTTTTCGAATATACAGAAAAATTTGGAAACATCTTAAATCTTCCAACCTTTTCTCAGAGTGTTAGCATTATTTCACTGATGGTCTTTTCCTTCTCTCTGATTCTTGGTCCTCTGCTCTTCGGCTATTCCGGGAATCTTTTGTTATGGAACTTGACACACTGAACACCTTGGGTAGAGTCTGGCATAGTGCTTTGATTTCTAAACTTTTCTCTTTCGGTGTCTATCTTTCTCTCTGTAACCTTCGCTACAACCTTCTTCCCTGTCGTTTTAAAACACCTGTTAGTAAGTTCATTGTTCTTCCTTTTAAACTTGTCAGTAGTGGTGTTTTCCAGGGTTTTGTTCTATCACGAACTCTTTTTCTATTTTTCATCAATGATTTCTAATCTGTTACTTTATCACCAATTCACTCCATTGTCTTACTCTTTTCATTTTCAGAAACGACTCATTCAACACCAAATAGTTAATACTAGGAAGGTGGTCTCGGAGGAAGTGACTTCTGGTCTTTTCTATATCGATTGTTGTTGTGGAAAGAACATGCATTGTTTTCAATTCCTCAAAAACACATTTATTTCATCTATCTACTCATCATAACATTCCACACAAGTAAAACAATCTTCTTCAAAAAGACGCGACTCAAACTTTCTGTTCTTAATTCTTTTTGATGTTTTTATTACTCGTGATGTTTCTTTCTTTTCGACTTATCAAACCCGTACTCTCATTAACTCTCTTCAAACTCGAACTGCTGCATCATTGAACTTATCTATCGCTCTTATGACTCTCTTCTTTTTAAGTACAGCTCATGCGAATTGTCTTTCTAAACAGTCTCATCCTTTCTCTGTCCATCTCTCTGATAACAGATTAATCGATATGCTCAAACTTACTGCTACTCCACTAGTAAAGTCTAGAACACGCTCCCTCCTTTAATATCCAACTTCCTTTAATACGTGCACTATATATATATATATATATATATATATATATATATATATATATATATATATATATATATATATATATATATATATATATATATATAGTATATATATATATATTATAATATATATATAATAAAAATATATATATATAATATATATATATATATATATATATATATATATATATATATATATATTTTGGTCGTGTCGGGCTTTGATTTGGCTTTGGTTCAGAGATTTGAATTTTGAAATTTGTAGGAATGTGATTTTACTTTAATAATAATAATAATATAATAATAATAATATAATAATAATAATAATAATATAATAAATATATTAATACTAATAATAATAATAATAATATATAATAATAATAATAATAATAATATATAATAATATAAAATGAATAAATACTAAAGAAAATTTTATTTAGAAAAAAAATTATTTAATAATATATATATATATATATATATATATATATATATATATATATATATATATATATATAATATATATATATATATATATATATATATATATATATATATATATATATCGTGTGTGTGTATGTATGTGATATGCTCGCATATTTGATTTTTATGATAAAAAATTAGATGGTTGTCAGAATTTGAACATCCTGATTGCCTATGCAAATTCTTAAAGTTCTAAATAAAAAAAAAAAAATTTAAAGTCAAAGATAAAATTTTAAAACTGTAAAGACAAATTTTATTTTAATCAAAAATTTGAACTACCTATTTTAGTTCTTTCTCAGGAAACATTTTAATATTACTAATATGGAAAAGCAGTAGAGGCATATGAAAGGAAATAGGTTTTTGACTTTTGAAGTGCTGGAATGTGTTTGAATGCGTTTGAATTTGTTACCAGAATGATGAAAAGTGCACTCAACAAGCATCCGCCCAATAGCCGCCCATACCCAATGTCGATCCTTTTATAAATAGAGGCAAAAATGATTATCTTACTTTAAGCTCAAATTGTTTTTTTTTTATTTATTTATTTTTTTATTTTATTTTATTAAAGTTCATATCTCACGGGCTTGCCCTATTCGAGGAGAGGAACTTTTCTAGGTAGTATATACCTAGGATCTCCAAGTGGGATCGAACCGGCGCCCTCAAGCACGTGAGTCAATTACTCTACCGTCTTAGCCACGGTAGACGGCTGGAATAGTAAATCTCTGAATTTTTATCTTTAGGTCTAAAGGTATTCAAACATTTTTTGACTTTTTTTTTTTTTCTTTTTTTAATAAAATTTTTAAACTTAAAGTTACCAGAATCAAATTTGGGGAATATTAATTATTGGGAGTGGTACATATTTTTGTATTAGTGCAAAATTTCTGTAGTGTCAATAGGTTCTGAGATCCATTGACCCTTCTTATTTTTTATTCAACATTTTTCTGGCTCGGTCGACCTAGCGCAAACTCTCAGGAACACTACAGGAAGACCATATCTAAGAAAAGGATTTGGGGGGGTAGGGGGTAGGGGAGGATTATCATATATCATATGACATTAAAGTTAATGTCAAAATAGTTTTAATAATTTTTTTTTTTTTTTTTTTTTTTTTTAAATTTGTTAAAAATATTTTTGCTCGCAACTTTTTCAAGGGATACATATTTAAAATCTGTTTGAAAATGAATTAAAAGCAAGATCTTCACGCAGTCTTTAAAAAATATTTGGGCCAGATCGGTCAATTGACAAAAAAGTTACCAAGAAAAAGTGATTGGGGAGAAATTTTGAAATTTTCACAACCCTTAGTTTTTTTTTTCTTTTTTAGATGGTTTTTTTTTTTTTTTTTTTTTTAATTTTTTAATTTTTTTTTTTTTGACTTGACAAATTTAGTCCTAAATTTCAAAAACACTACTCAAAGACTATACCTAAAAAAAATTTGTTTCGGAGGTATTTTTGATATGTATCCCTAAAAAAAAAAAAAAAGTTATAGGAAAAATATTTTGGGAAAATTTTTAACAAAATTTTAACCGAAAAAAAAATTTTGGAGTCAGAATTTTTTTCCAGGGATACATATCAAAAAATCTAAACAATAATTAAAATAATACTTCCTTTAGTGTTCCTGAAAATTTGAGTACCAATAAAACAAGTTATTTTTTAAAAAGAGGATCTGTCAAAGTTTACTTTAATATAAAGTTACCGTAATTAAGCTTTTATATTGAAAAACACTTTCCTAAATTCATGACATGGCGTCACATTTCTAAACTGTGGTTCTAGTTATAACCGCAAGATGACACTTCTCAGTTTCTGTAGAAATCTGTATTTTTATTTGAAGTAGCTTTAATTTTAAGTCGTTTAAATAAATATAGTTTTCAAAGTGTTTAACAGTGTAATATTGAACGTCAAAATTTTAGTAATATTTATGTTATTTGACAAATAAATAAACATGTTGCAGCTTTCAATTATGCTAAATTAAAGCGCAAATCACTTTGTTCGTAAAAACCTTGAGCCAAAATTCATCTTGGGGCCTAATTGTTTTGACTAAAAACCAAACAACTAATAAAAAATAATTTTTTTGTTTGTTTGTTTTAAGTAATATTCAGATATTTTCTTAAGAACTTATGTTAAAAAATATATATTTTTTTAATCTAGCTTTACTTTAAAATTAGTCGATATTAAAAAAAGCTGTTTATCCTGAAACCTTTGACCAGATTGTTTTTGCAAAATTTTACTATATAATAGGGTAAATTTTTTGAATATTGTTAATTTTTAGGGAAAACTGGGATGGATATAATTTTCTGGGTTTCAATAAGCCAATTTAAATTTTATTATATTTAAATTTGTATCAGAAATTGTACGCAATTGTATGAAAAAAAAAATTAAAATATTTGAAACATATTTCTTACAAAATATACCGTTTTAATTGTACTACAATTTGAAATGAGATAAGACTATTATTTAGCAGCACCTAAGAAAATTTATCAAAATCTGCATAAAACATTTTAAGATTGATATTGAATGAAAAATTTGAAATTAAAATCAGATTGCATAATAAAACAAAATTAATTTTTCGAACCCTAGAGGATCGGGGAGCAACCAAATTTTCAATCCAGTTCCATTTAAAAATTAATATATATGTATAGGGACATCAAATGGCATTTGATCTTATTTAAAATAAAAAAATAAAAAAAATAGAGTTAGAAAAATCCATCCCATCATTTCTTTATCAAATAAGTGAATAAAAAAATATAATTTAGATTTTAAAATAAAGAAGTTGCTTTAAATGGACTTTTGATCTAGGTCTGGTTTCGAAACAGTTCCTCAATATGAAGATTATCTATGGCTCTTGGAACTGGGAACCCAGTTCTGCTATTTCATTCTTACCATGAATGGTCGCAAGAATAATATGAATACATTCTACTATCGAGACAACTCTGCAGTCATGAGGGAGACGGAGCTTAGAATAAAATATTGAATATATATATATATATATATATATATATATATATATATATATATATATATATATATATATATATATATATATATATATATATATATATATATATATATATATATATATATATATATATATATATAAATTAAAGAGTACTAAGTCACTCGCACTCTGATGTTATTATATATCTTTTAAAACCCCTAGGATAAAACAATAAATAGGTAAAAAAGGAAGACGTTGATAATAAAACATTAAAACGAAAAGAATAGAAGTAAGGTTAAATTTAAAACGGCGCAATATTTCAGAGTTGTTAACTAAAACTCTCTTTTCAAGTGCAATTGAAGAAGTAGCAATGTAAAAAGAATGATTATATGAAGAACGCACTTATTTAAAAGGATGGGGGATGGATGAACATACAATCTTAAATTTTGTTCGTATGTTCATCCAGCCCCCATCCTTTTAAATAAATGCGTTCTTCATATAATTATTCTTTTTACTTTGCAATTTCTTCAATTGCGCTTGATAAGAGAGTTTTAGTTAACAACTCTGAAATATTGCGCCGTTTTAAATTTAACCTTACTTCTATTCTTTTCGTTTTTAATGTTTTATTATCAACGTCTCCCTCTTTTACTTATTTATTGTTTTATCCTAGTGGTTTTAAAAAGATATATATATATATATATATATATATATATATATATATATATATATATATATATATATATATATTATATATATATATATATATATATATATATATATATATATATATTTCACTTTATTTCTATATTTTATTCAGAAAAGTAAGATTACAATTTTACAATGTTTCAGTAGGTTCTATACTACTAAAAAACAATACTAATAATTGTCAGTAGCACATTTATTATATATATATATATATATATATATATATATATATATATATATATATATATATATATATATATATATATATATATATATATATATATATATATATATATACAGGGTGAGTTGAAAGGTAAGCACCAAACAATGAGAGTGTATTCTACACATAAATGTATGACTAAAAAATCCTAAAAGTTATAATCCGATTTTCATTTGTTGTCGAAATACATCGTTCGAAAGAGTTAATCAAATTGGCTAAAACAAGTTTATTGGAAAAGTACATTTAATTTACAATATATGTTCTTTATAATAGTACCTTTGGCTATTTATGTTGAATAAATATAGATATGCATTCGAAAATTTATTAAAGTATTTACAAACTACAAACGTGAAATAAAATTTAATCTTTTTACAATATATATATATATATATATATATATATATATATATATATATATATATATATATATATATATATATATATATATATATATATATATATATATATATATATATATATATATATATATTTGGGTTGAACAAATATATGGTAACAGAAGAGCGAAAGGATGGGTTAATATGTCAACCACGCGAAATCGAAGAGACATCTCAGGTACTCGTGTATCATGTATGATAGATAACCTATAACGTCGGTTCGAATCATCAGTTGCCCAGTGGTTAATATTCTGTGCTGAAACAAGTGAGGTATGTTCAAGCTTATAGTTTCAAAAAGGGAGAATTGTTGATTCCCGAATACCATTTCCAAGGTCATGAGCTCATAGTGTGCCTCCGGAGAAAATATCATTCAATAAGCACCAGGTTGGAGTTAAGCCAAATTGGATAACAAACAGATGAGCATTGTGAAGGATTGTAACGAAAGAAATATAAGAAAAGAATAACTTCAAATGTTACTTCCAAGCTTAATTAAAGTCTTGTAAAACGTGTCAGTACAAAAACAGTGAAAGGTAACTACTCAATAGGCTGAATATTCATGAGCGTACTGCAATCGCCAAACCATTTGTAAACGAGATGAAGTCAGGCAGTGGAATGAGTGTTGTAACATTCATAATGATTAAACTATAGACTAATGGAAGATAGTCCTTCCCTTAGATAAATCGACCTTCACGCTGTTCCCAACCTCCGACTCAATTTCCGTCTGTAGAACACCATCTCTGGAATATGGTCTGGACTGTCTTATGCAACTAGTAAAGCATGAAGGTGATTCCACTATTGTTTGTGCAGCCATGTCATGGTACTCTGGAGACCCAATTGTCACCAGCATGGATAATGTAACTCCCAGGGATTCTCGTCTTGCCTCTCGCGTTGGGGCTCTGCGAGGGGCGTCCGTCGCAATATCTTCTTAGAGGGATCGGCGGCGTCCAGCCGCAAGAGAGAGAGCAATAACAGGTCTGTGATGCCCTTAGCTGTCATTTCTTGGTGGTGAGTTTCTCTATTTTTATCAAGATAATAAGCCGAAATTCATGAAGCTCATCTTGTTTAGTAGTTATTCGAAGAAAATTTGAGGGAAATTTTCATTCCTTCCTTGACCCCCAATACTGGAAAATAAGGATTGGGGTCGCTATCCACCACCAGTATCCCTACTTGGATTTCGTCTAGTTTTAAATGAGGAGTAATAAAACATCCTATTATGCACCATCGAGGATATTTGCCCATTTCAGAAGAGTTCAGTAGGTTATAAATGTGGAATGTGATCTCACACCATATTAAGAAAGTAATCCATACATTTACCAGGTGATTCCATATTTTTGTCCAGCCCATATATATATATATATATATATATATATATATATATATATATATATATATATATATATATATATATATATATATATATATATATATATATATATATATATATATATATATATATATATATATATATATATATATATCCTATTTTACATAAGCAATTACAATTAAAAGAATATACGGTAATATTAGCCGGATAGTAATAAAACCGGATATCCGGCTTTTGAAAAATTGCTTTATATATATATATATATATATATATATATATATATATATATATATATATATATATATATATATATATATATATATATATATATATATATATATATATATATATATATATATATATATATATATATATATATATATAATCTTGTGAAAAATAATGTATGTGAGCTATATAAAATCAAAGAGGATTTCCTGTACATTCATTTATGCAATTAATAATAGGTAAATAATATTCATACAAAAATACAAAAAATTTGTAAACCCGAAGCGCAGATGTTCTATTCGTATGACGTCATTCGCGCAATCTTTTTAATTACAATTGACGCATCGTTAAGAAATTTTGTTCCCCTCTGTGAAGAAAAGGCTGATGACGTCACACACTGTTATTAATACATTTATTAGGGGGGGAGGGGAGGGGAGGGGGTTTGATAGTTTATAGATGCATTTATATTTAATTACGTTTTTGTGTAAGAATTTGTTGTTTTTAATTTCATTTTTAAGGTTTTTATTTTCAAGGTTTTTGAAACTTTTTAATTTATTTATTTTTTTTTTAAATTTATGTTGTTCATAAGCTTCGGATTTTTGAGGATCAAAGAATCAACATGAACATAAGAACATAAGAATAATAGATATAGTTAGAAGCCACATGGGCCCTATCTCATGGGCTTGATCTCAGCGAAGTGTGACGTACATAGAAGGAAAACTAATGGAATCTTTAAATAAATAATTTTTTTTAAAATTTTTAATTGTAATAATACTTATTTTTCAGATGATTTTATTAATGTTTCAGAATTTTTTTTTTTTAAATTTCTTCACTCCTTAATTAATATCACTGAAATAGACGAACTATTTGGTTAAAATTAAAATTTTTTTTTTTAATAAATCGAAGCCTAAGCGGAAAGACGAATGTTCTTTCGAAAGCCTCCCTTACAGTTTTAATTCTTGCTTTATTTCCTGTGGAGGTGTATATATTCATGTAATAGTAATAGGGCATATAATAGATGTAAAGGAAGAATTGTGGCCGTCTACACAACAGCTGCTATAGAAGAATAGATAAAATAATAGATAGAAGAATAGATAGAAGGCCATAGAAAGAAGGATATATTCTCAAATTCTTTGTTCCAAACTCTATCGAAGGCTTTCGATATGTCTAGCGTTACAGCAAAAGGTCCACAGAAATGACAAAGAGAAGAAAACCAAGGGTCAGAGAGAAAGGAAAGAAGATCACAAGTAGATTGTTTTTTACGAAAGTACGAAAGCCATTCTGGCCATCAGAGACTAGAAGAATTGAGATATTTCCAAATTTTTGTTTTAAGGATAGATTCGAATACTTTTTAAAGGTTTAATCATGATTTTTAAAAAATTAGACGATAGTTAGAAGACTGAGAGGGGTCCTCCTTCTTTGGGACAGGCTGAATGAACATTCGTTTCTAACAAGAGGGGAAGATCGAAGAAGAAAGACAGAGGCGAAATAGTTAGCTTACCAATGCAAGGTACAAACTCAGAAGCATAAGTATTGAGAACCTCAAAGTGTTATGCTCAAAGAGAGAAGAAATGAGATCCTTGGAAGAAATTACACTATTAGGTATAAATTAATCGGAGGGAGTTGAAGGAAGAGGAGTAGTTTCGTAATCGTCTACGGAGTTTAAACAAAGAGTTCTGCTTTTTCAGAAGGCAAAACGACAGTTGTGCCGTCAGAAAATACTAGAGAAGGGAAAGAGGAAAAAGAAGAGATGAATTTGACACTTTTTTTTTGCAAAATACCAGAAAGGGTGTGAGGAATACGAACCAGAAAGATTATAGCATTTTCGGCAGAGTAATGAGGTTTTGGTGTTACGGAGAATAGATTTTGCACGATTCCGGGGTAAAATGTAAGTTGAATGAACTTCTGAAGTTTGAAGACGACCGTAATCACGGAAATTAACATCTCTGCAGTGAATTGCACAAGAATAGACAGAATTAAACCAAGGTTTGTTAGGTTTAGTTAAAGGGA
>SEYY01021200.1:52500-55000 GCA_009176605.1 Armadillidium nasatum | reverse complement strand
TGTGACTCTTATTTGAAGTTCAAAGCATTCATTAGTCCACAGACATCATTGCAGAATGTGATCACTGTGTTATTTGCAAAATAGTGAAGAAAAATGCGATCACTATGTTTAAACTCAGTAATTTTCGTGTCTGGTTGCAATAGGTTACATTCTTGCAATCCTCAATCTAATAGATCTGTTTTTTTTAACTTAGGCTTAAATCACTTACTATTTCGTTCAGATTTGATTGTGTCAAGAATCGTGGAGTTGAAGAGCTTGTAGATTGGTAGGATGGGTAATTTTCTCAAGGAGATGTTAATTCTTCAGTCATACTTTCTGCACTATCAGTTTCATTGTCTTCATTTGCTGGTCTTGTAGGTGCTGGAATAATTTCGGAGTGTGGGATTGTTCTGATTGCAGAAGACAAATTGGGTTACACTATGTGTCTCTTAGATTTCCGATTCGTAAAACCATGAACATTTGTCAAACAATAGCAACAGTCTGTAATGTGGTTCTTTTGTTCCCTCCATACATTGGTACTGCAAACAATGTGTAGTTATCTCTATCTATTCACCAGTTTATCAGTTTAACATAGCAAGTTACACAACAAATATATGGTGTCCAATCCTTCTGCTGATCCCTAAGCTCTATTCCAAAATAACGTCTGAAGGCCTTCTTTACAATGGGCGAAATCTTCAAGCTATGCCTAGCAAACTTGAACTCTTCGCAGATATAGCAAAAGTTGTCAGGCGTATTTCTACATGTTCTGAGATTAGGCATTTTCTAAAAGGGAAATATATGTATCTAAAATTGATATACTGTTATGAGTAGAATTAGGCATAATACAAAAAAACAATAATTCATGTAAACAAACATTATTCACTTCATCTAACAAGAATGCAAGGTTAATTAAACTAGAGATTTCACTCTCTCTCTCTCTCTCTCTCTCTCTCTCTCTCTCTCTCTCTCTCTCTCTCTCTCTCTCTCTCTCTCTCTCTCTCTCTCTCTCTCTCTCTCTCTCTCTCTCTCTCTCTCTCTCTCTCTCTCTCTCTCTCTCTCTCTCTCTCTCTCTCTCTCTCTCTCTCTCTCTCTCTCTCTCTCTCTCTCTCTCTCTCTCTCTCTCTCTCTCTCTCTCAACTCTCTGTGTTAGAATCTGACTATTTTACTTCTATGGTTAAAGAGATTTTTGTAAAAGGCAAATATGAAAAGTTTTACGTATTTTATATACTAAAAGGTATAAGAATATTATAATATATATATATATATATATATATATATATATATATATATATATATATATATATATATATATATAATATATATATATATATATATATATATATATATATATATATAGTAAGTATATTTACTCAGATGATATGGAATGTGTACACCATCCAAATAATGCTAATTCAACAGTCTATAAAACTTAATTATAAGTAGAGTTTAACAATGACTTGCTTATTAACATAATTCTACTAGGAACAGGAATGCCAACACCTGAAAATGAAGAGAAATGAAATACAAAATTAATTGTTGCCAACTGTTGTTGATCAAATTTCAGTATCTTCATAACAGACTTAAAAATATCAGTTAAATTAGGTATATATTCCCGTATAGTTCAAAAACTGTGCTTGATATTGTATTTTTGATTTCAGATTTGAATTTCCCACAGGAAAATACTTTGGAAGCATGTTTTCATATAAGAAAATTTTCCCTTGTTAAACAGTGACTCATTAATTATGAAATTTTACAATTGTGCAGTTAAAATACTCTTTAAATAGCATTTTTAGAATTAAAAAATAAAACACTGATTTCTATGTATCTTTTACTTTGCAAAAAAAAAAATAAAAAAAAAAATAAAAAAAAAATAAAATAAAAAAAAAAAAAAAAAAAAAAAAAAAAAAAATCTCTCTCTCTCTCTCTCTCTCTCTCTCTCTCTCTCTCTCTCTCTCTCTCTCTCTCTCTCTTCTCTCTCTCTCTCTCTCTCTCTCTCTCTCTCTCTCTCTCTCTCTCTCTCTCTATCTCTCTATCTATCTATCTATCTATATCTATCTATATATATTATATATATATATATAATATATATATATATATATATATATATATATATATATATATATATATATATATATATATATATAATAATATATATATATATATATATATATATATATATATATATATATATATATATATATATATACGGTTTATCCAGACATAATAAAAAATTAGTGAAGATTAATTGGATTAGCAATAGGAAAAAAGTTTTCCTTTGTAATTTTTTTTTTTTATTAATTGATATTTTTTTATTATTTATTATTATTATTAATTACACGTTATTTAATAATTTTTTTAATAATTAATAATTAATTAATATTATATATAATATATATATATATATATATATATATATATATATATATATATATATATATATAATATATATATATATATATATATATATATATATATATATATATATATACTTCCCTTCTCCCAGTGCAACTTTTGCGTTCCT
>SEYY01021200.1:35000-42500 GCA_009176605.1 Armadillidium nasatum | reverse complement strand
TAGAAAGATCCCATGGTCGACCATATTAAAAGCCTTACAGTAGTAAAAAAAAAAAAAAAAAAAAAAAAAAAAAAAAAAAAAAAAAAAAAAAAAAAAAAAAAAAAAAAAACAACAACAACATTACTAAAGATTTTGTTTCTGAAGGTTTCATTAAACTCGTATAATAAATTTAATGCATCACTCTCAATTGATTTGTCCCTCCGGAAAACAAATTAAAATTTAGTTAAGAGCTTTAAACTATCGAAATAATTGAACAATCTAGAATAAATAATTTTTTCAAAAATCTTTGCAAATGACGACAAAATGGAAATAGGCCGATAACTATCGGGAAGATTAGGGTTTCCACGCTTAAAGAAAGAAAGAATTCTTGCAGTTTTTAAAATGTTAGGGAATATAGATGATTCAATACAGTAATTAAACAACAGCACTAGTAATTCAGATAAATCATTGTAAATTAATTTGAGCAAACGGGTTGAGTGACGAAAATTCTTGTCTTTCAATGAAAGAATAGCATTAGAAACCTCAAGACCAGTTACCGGATAAAAGAAATATGAGTTAGAAACATCATCTAGCTTGTCAATAGGATCACCTACAAAATTATTATTTAAAAGACCATTCCGTAAAACCCTGTTTTACCAACAAAAAACTCACCAATCATAGCAGAGACACGAGAAGGGTTACTTATCTTAGTGCCATTATGTAATAATTTATATTTACCATGTGACTTAGGAGGCTTAATCAGATCATTCATAATTCTCTACTTACTCTTATTATCCTCTCTATGACTCTGAATTTTTCTCGAAAGGTAATTTTTTCTTGCTAATCGAAGGGCCAATGTCAGAACATTTCTATAATGTTTAAATTTAGAGAATGGCATAAGTCCATATTTACACAATGAAAACATGTTATGCTTTTTTCTTAATACACTGCAATAGATCAGAATTTACCCACGGACTCTTATCATACTTAAAACTAATTTTTTTTTTTAATAGGAAAAAAATCACCAAGAATGTTCTCAATATAATGTATTAAATCCTCCATGCAAGGGTCAGGTTCACCACTGCATACAAAATTATCACGATATTGCTAAAACTTTACCCTAAACCCGATCATCGCATTATCGTTAAAGACTGTATTTTATCGTCTTACCTTCGGTAAATGCGCGTGTTTTGATCAAGGAAAAGCAAGGAAAAAAGATCAGTAATATCAGCAGAGACAACTGCAGAGTTATGTAAGTCATTCATATTGGTCCAGATGTTATTGATAAGACTACTAGAAAATTATGGAGAAGGTTTAGTGATTACAGGATAAAAATTAAGTTCAGAAAGCAAAGAGACAAACTTGGAGACAGACTTCATGCTAATGGGACTCAGTAAATTAATATTAAAATCTCCCATATAATAATAATAATTAATAATACTAAAAACAATAATAAAGGTAATAATAATAATAATAATAATAATAATAATAATAATAATAATAATAATAATAATAATAATAATAATAATAATAATAATAATAATAATAATAATATATTAACAATAATAATAGTAATAGAAGCAATTATAATAATAATAATAATAATAATAATAATAATAATAATAATAATAATAATAATAACAATAATAATAATATTGTGACTGCCCAGTTCTCTGAAAAGAGGCTCTGAGACTTCTTTTGAGATTAAATGTTAAATACAAATAAAACTTTTTAATTAATTTAATTAAAAAATACAATAAGCAGCAATATGTTACACCTAAAATTACAAAAACTCTACTAATATTAATGATACTATTTATCATGCTACTAACAATAATAGCAATCTTAAAAAAGATATCAATTACTATAGCAGTAATAATAATAATAATAATAATAATAATAATTATAATAATAATAATAACAATGATAATTATAATAATAGTGACAATAATAATAATATTAATAATAATAATAATAATGAAAACTATTATTTCCCATTCTGAATATTTATGTTTATAATATATATATATATATATATATATATATATATATATATATATATATATATATATATATATATATATATATATATATATATATATATGGCATAAAAATATTAAAAAATAAGAATAATAGCAATAATAATAGTTCTAGTGATATACTACTACTTCCATCACACCACTGAAACTACTGATATTAATAATAAAAATTTTCAACGACCATAATAATAATAATAATAATAATAACTAATAATAATAATAATAATAATAACATTAATGACAGAAGTAATAAAAATAAAGAGCAATAATAATCATAATAATAATTAATAACTATAATAATAAAAATGATTATAATAGTGAAAGCTGTAGGAGCAATAATAAAAATAAAAATAATTATAAATAATAATAAGAATTAGAATAATAATAATAATAATAATAATAATGATAATAATAATAATAATGATAATAATAATAATAATATTATTATTAATAATAATGATAATAATAATAATAATAATAATAATAATAATAATATAATAATAATAATAATAATAATAATAAAAATAATAATAGTAATAATAATAATAATAATAATAATAATAATAATAATAATAATAATAATAATAATAATAATAATAATAATTCAGTACTTATATTTGTACATTTTCTTTAATTTTATTTGCATATGATTTTATTGATCTTTCACTTTTATATCATCTGGTAGGTTGTTATACTGTATTGTAAGGCGGAGTTTTAACTTACTGCTTATTCTTTTTTTATTTTTTATTTTTTTTTGAAATTTAATTACAGTATATTTGCATCAGTCTGCACTATGATGTTTGGTAAAGTACTTTTCACCTCTTTGTGAGAGAGCTGATGGGTTTTCGTCATTGATAAATATCGATATATCATCTGTGAAAGAGACTGGGAAGGGGTTGTGTGAAATGATTAAATCGTTGGTGCAAATTGAAAATAGAAGTGGTGCTAGTACGGACCCTTGTGGAACACCAGTTTTTATTTGTTGTGTATTAGAAAGTACATCACCTAACTTTACATATTGATTTCTTCCTTTGAGATTAGTTTTAAACCACTGTAATTATAATAAAATAATAATGATAATAATAATTATAATGATAATAAATGTTAAAAATAGTAACAATAATACAAATAATTATAATAGTAATTATAGAATAATAACAATGATAAAACTACCAGTATAAGAGGAGTAGTTTCAGTTTCAGTATGTATTATTTGTATCAATATTAATAAAAGTTTTAGAAATACTAATAATAATTGCAGTAGTGTGGTAGTAATAGTAGTAGTAGTACAATAGTGGAAATTCTAAAAATAAACTATATATTAAATGTAATATAACTTTTATTATTAATCCTTTTTAACTTTTAATGCAACCAGAAGCAATTCATTTTCTCTTCTATTTTCCTCTCCCCTCCCCCACCTCTCCCCCCTACCGCACCCCCCCCTAACACCTCTCCCCCTCCCCTTCGACATTATTTTGCGACATTGGACAAAACTTGTTTCCATTTAAATTATTAAAAGAGGAAAAAGAAGTGAAGAAAACTGAGGGTTTTTTTTTATTTGTTTTTTTTTTATTTATTTTTTATTTTTTATTTTTATTTTTTTTGTTTAATTTTACTTTATTTATCTTTTAATATAATTTTTTATTATTTTTTATATATTTATATATATATATATTTATATATATATATATATATATATATATATATATATATATATATATATAATATATATATATATATATATATATATATATATATATATATATATATATATATATATATATATATATATATATATATATATATATATATATATATATATATATATATATATATATATATATATATATATATATATATATATATATATATATATATATTATATATATATATATATATATATATATATATATATATATATATATATATATATATATATATATATATATATATATATATATATATATATATATATATATATATATATATATATATATATATAAGGACTTAGTGGGTCGATAGTTACGATACTGAACGAACTTATGCGAGTGTTATTTGTCTTTTTCGTCTTTGTTAGTTGAAGTCGGAATCAGATTCGGAATCGGTAATCCAGCAGTCAGTATCAGAAATATCAGAAATCCAAAAGAGTCGGAATCGGAATTGGTAATCCAGAAGTCAGCATCAGAAATCCAAAAGAGTCGGAATCGGAATCGGAATCGGCAATCCAGAAGTCAGTATCAGGAATCCAAAAGAGTCGGAATCGGAATCGGTAATCCAGCAGTCAGTATCAGAAATATCAGAAATCCAAAAGAGTCGGAATCAGAATCGGTAATCCAGCAGTCAGTATCAGAAATATCAGGAATCCAAAAGAGTCGGAATCGGAATCGGTAATCCAGCAGTCAGTATCAGAAATATCAGAAATCCAAAAGAGTCGGAGTAGGAATCGGTAATTTAGAAGTCAGTATCAGAAATCCAAAAGAGCCGTAATGGGAATCGGGAATTCAAAAGAGTCAGAATTAGAATTGATAATCAAAAAAAGGTTTTAGAGAATCAAGAATTCAAAAAAGACAAAATCGGAATTGGGAATAAAAAAATACAAATCGGCATCAGAATTACGAAAGAGAATGGAATCCAAAATAGTCGTAATGGAGAATTCAAAAGAGTCAAAATCGTTTCTGGAAACTAATAGGGTTGGAATCGTAATCTTGAATCCAGAAGAGATAAAATTAAAAATCCTAAAGAATCCTAATAGGAACTGAGATTCCAAAACAGTCGGAATAGGAATCAGGATTCCAAAAAAATTCGGAATAAGAATTGGAAATCCATAAAGTTCCTAATCGGAATCGGAAATCCAATAAAGTGGAAATCTAAATCATTAATTCAAAAGAATTGGAACTGGAATGGGGAACCCAAAAGTGGCTGATAGGAATTGGTATTAAAAACATGTCAGAATTGGATTGGAAGTTCAAAAGTGTTGGAATCAAAATCGGAAATCAAAATGAGTCGGGAATGGGAATCCAAATCAGAGTCGTTTAATTCATAACCGATTTCATAGCCATATTTCCAATTTTCAAAGTTAATCTGATACAAATATTTGTAAAAAAAAAAAAAAAAAAAAAATCAATTATACCTGTATAGAATATTTTTTTCATAATATTTCATATTTGTCAAAATAATTCATACTGGTTAAAGAACGAAATCTAGGTAAGTAAGACTCATCTATGTGAAGCGTGCCTCAGTGAAAATGAAGCTACGTCAAGATGTTTAAGTTTTTTAATTGTTTTCAAAGCTTTTCTTGATTTCTCTTTCTTTTTCTTTAAAACTGGTGATGGGATACACATAATACACAAAATGAGCAAAATATACAGGATATTCAAAATAGCAAGACACATATGATGCATAAAATATGTTTAAGATACGCAAAATACACAAAATACCAAAATGCACGAAAAACTTAGGATACACAGAACACACAAGAAACACGAGGAAAATTAGATATACAAGGTATATAATTACACAAGGTATGCAAGAGGACACAATATATGATACACAAGATGCACAAAAGACCAAGATTCGCAAGATACGCAAGGATCACAAAATACATACGTTATACAAGACATAAATTATATACAAGATATACAAGTTACACAAGATATACATAGTGCAGAAGTATACAAAATACACAAAATACACAAAATAAATAAGAATGATATGACTTGGTCTTGTGGTGAATGTTCCGGGTGGAATCTGACTTCGAATATTTCGTTTAGAAAATAAAAATTCCATACGTTGCTTTTTATAATTTTTAAAAAAATAAATATTGAAAATTTCGTTACATATTTTATAATATTTTTGAGTGTGTATCTGAATTAAATAGACATCGTTCAAAATACATTATTTGTGCACAAAATTTGACATTTGACATAAAATAAAAAAGTTTTGAAATTTTTCCTCAAAAATAGTAGTAATAAAAATAATAATAATAATAATAACAATAATAATAATAATAATAATAATAATAATAATAATAATAATAATAATAATAATAATATAATAATAATAATAATAATAATAATAATAATAATAATAATAATAATAATAATAATAATAATAATAATAATAATAATAATAATAATAATAATAATAATAGTAGTAGTAAATAAAAATAGCGATAATAATTACAATAATAATAATAATAATGATAATAATAATAATAATAATAATAATAATAATAATAATAATTAATAGATAGGTCATTTCATCATCGTTTTAAGCCAGTAAATGTTACGAACACTTCCATACTGAGCATTGGAAAGAAACTATATGAGATATTTCAAAATCATTTAAAATTCTTTATTTCTCTTGCGAAGCGCAGAAATTAAAAATCGCCAAAGCTTTCTGTATTAGAAACTGCAAACCAGACATTAACATTAAGTTTGATGTACTATCACTCAAACTAAACATAATATAATATATTTCTTAATTTTATAATTAACTGTATAATCTTAATTTTTTCTTTAAAATAAAACAAAATAAATTTAATTTATCAGTAAGAATCCAAATTCTGATGATGTCCGTCTAAGGTTTACGGTCTAAACTGGTTAGGAAATAAATATAATTATTTTTCTTATAATTATATTACTTGTATTAAAATTATATTAAAATTAAATTCAAATTGGAGAAAATTTTTTAGAGAATTGGATGGGAAATGTAAAATATTTATTAAAACTAAAGTTAACTTTTAATTCCTAAATAATAATAATAATAATAATAATAATAATAATAATAATAATAATAATAATAATAATAATAATAATAATAATAATAATAATATATAATAATAATAATAATAATAATAATAATAATATAATAATGATAAATAAATAAATAAATAAATAAAAATTGTGATGATACTAATAATAAATAAAAATAGTGAAAATAATAATAATAATCAAAAACGACAACAACTATAATAATAATAATAATAACAATAATAATAATAATAATAATAATAATAATAATAATAATAATAATAATAATAATAATAATAATAATAAATAAAAAATAAATAAAAATAGTAAAAATATCGACAACAACAATAATGATAATAAACAAATAAAAACAATAATAATAAATAAATAAATAATGAAAATAATAATCACAATAAATAAATAAATAAATAAATAAATAAATAATAATAATTAATTACAGTAACATCATCAACATAAATAATAATAATATTAATAATAATAATAAAAATAATAATAATCTAGAAATACAAATGCAGAAACATATTTATTCCTAAAAATGTAACAATTACAATCAGAATAACAAATAAAATAACAATTGGTAAAAATATTAAATCTCACTTAAAAGTTTGCTTTTCATAACTCTGAATCAGTTGGTTTTAAATAAATAAGCACACTCAGACTTTGACCTTCCATCTATATAGTTTTTAATATTTTAATATATATATATATATA
>SEYY01021200.1:7500-10000 GCA_009176605.1 Armadillidium nasatum | reverse complement strand
TATATATATATATATATATATATATATATATATATATATATATATATATAGTATATATATATATATATATATATATATATATATATATAATATATATATATATATATATATATATATATATATATATATATATATATATATATATATATATATATATATATATATATATATATATATATATATATTATATATATATATATATATATATATATATATATATATATATATATATATATATACTTTGATCATTTTTATATAATTGACAAACTCATCGATGAAATTCGATCTATTGACTTACGTATTTTGGAGTATTTCACAGACATGTGTGTGAAAGGGTTATATATTCTTTTTCTTTTTATCTTCTTTTTTTTCTTCTTGTTCTTCTTCTTCTTCTTCTTCTTCTTTTTCTTCTTCTTTTCTTCTTCTTCTTCTTCTTCTTCTTCTTCTTCTTCTTCTTCTTCTTCTTCTTCTTCTTCTTCTTCTTCTTCTTCTTCTTCTTCTTCTTCTTCTTCTTCTTCTTCTTCTTTTTCCTTCTTCTTTTTTCTTCTTTTTCTTCTTCTTCTTCTTTTTCTTTTTTATATTTTATAACAAATAAAATTAAAAAGATGTAAAGAATTTGATAAAGAAATAATAAAGTTTAATAAATATAAAATAAACAAAATGGCGCTTAAATACTTTTTTTTTTTTTTTTTTTTTTTTAGATATAATTAAGATGTTTTAAATTTTGACCTTTGGAAAAATTATGTTACATTTATGGTTCAGTAGTAAGTGAAACTCAAAAGGATGAAAAATTGACTTCAAAATTAGAGATAATTAATAATTGATAATCCTAATTATTAATTACTAATTAAAAAATAAAACGTTTATAAGGCCTTAAATGTTTACTGAAGAAAGCATATCTTTAGAAAATTGACGTCAATATTAGAAATAGTTAATAATTAATAATTTTAACCAGTAATTAATAATTAATAAAGGTTTAAAATTTAATAAATAATTGATAATATATTAATAAAACCTTTTCAAAAGTTTTCAGAAGAATACATATCTACAGAACTCAATGTCAATACTAGAAGTAATAATTAATAATCTTAATTATTAATTAATAATCAATAAAAAAATAAATAATTAAATACTTAATATATGCTCATAAATCCTTTTAAAAATTTTTTCAGATTATTTCTATGAATTGAAAAAGAAAAATATTAGGCAATACGGATACTAAGAATAGAAATAATAATTAATAATTTTAATTATTAATTAATAATCCATAAAAAATAAATAATTGAATAATTAATATATATACTTATAAAAATCTTTTTAAAAAATTTTCAGATTATTTACATGGATTGCAGAAGAAAAATTTTAGGCAATAATAAATAATAGTTAATAATTTTAATTATTAATTAATAATAAAAAAAAAATTAATGTATACTTATAAAAATCTTTTTAAAGATTTTTCAGATTATTTCCATGGATTGCAGAAGAAAAATATTAGGCAATAAAAAATAAAAATTAATAATTTTAATTATTAATTAATAACCCATAAAAAAATAAATAATTAATATATACTTATAAAAATCTTTTTAAATTTTTTTCAGATTATTTCCATGGATTGCAGAAGAAAAATAATAGGTAATTCGAATCACTTCTTCCTTTTCATAACCTTCGGTCTACTGGTATGTCTTTCGTTCTCTGTGACCTTCGCAAAGAGATTCGACTGTCGGATGTTCTGTAAAGAAACCGGATTCCATGGAATGATCGGAGGATGTCGTTGTTCATTTACCTTATTTACCACAAAAAGAGCAATAAGGTGGGCTTCTAATTACGTCTTCAAAATTTTTTTTTTAAATATTTACATTTTCAGAAATATCAAAGGAATGATTTTTGAAATATGTATAAATTCGTATTATATATATATATATATATATATATATATATATATATATATATATATATATATATATATATATATATATATATATATATATATATATATATATATATATATATATATATATATTATATATATATATATATATATATATAATATATTTTACGTTATTATTATTATTATTATTATTATTATTATTATTATTATTATTATTATTATTATTATTATTATTATTATTATTATTATTATTATTATTACTGTCATTGTTATTATTATTATTCCCCAGAGATCCATATGAAGACCTAGCCAAATTGTCTCTCAGATTGCACGGGATTCCAAAATTTGACCACGGAGCTGACAGAAAAAATAGTCTCGAAAATGAAATTGGTTCAAAAAGAGTTGACGAATCCTCAAACAACGAAACAGACCTTCGTCCCAACTTCAGACTCATGAAGTTCCTCAGAGTCGATCCAGAGAATAGTCATGAAGTTAATTCAGGGGAACCAAGCTTCCGAAACTCAATGATTTACCCAGTATTAATTAACAGGAAAAGATTAGAAATGGAACAAGATATGGATAATGGCGAAACGGCTGATTATCTTCGATTAC
>SEYY01021200.1:0-2500 GCA_009176605.1 Armadillidium nasatum | reverse complement strand
TCAATTGATTGTTATATATTTTGTTTTAAAAAAATAAATTTATCATGTTTGATGGTTTCTCCAAATTTATAACCTCAAAACTTTTTTAAATTTAAGTGACTAACTATTAAAGGTCAAATATTATCCCTCTCGTTGGGCAGTGTTATTTAAACAGAAAATTTTCCTAAGAATTTTAGTAATCGTTACCTTCCGCATCTGCGTCAAGTAAATCGTAGTTGATATTTGGGTTATTAAAGTCACCTAAAATTATTGTAACCCTTCTTAAATTCTGCTTAATTCACTTAATCTCTTTCTGACTGTGAAGACGGTGGACGATAAACATTAATATAAATTTAAAATTTTATTGCATCTATATTTTAAAACAATGATTCAATTTCATTAACATTTCATCTAGTTTTAGCTGAGTGGTTGATATGTTCTTTTATATTTTTAATTACGGACCCCCTTTTGTTGTTTCTATCTTTGAAAAACAACTTGTAGCAATAAATATGAAATTCCGAAATTGAGATCGCGATCTTTAAAGTTGCAAAGTCTCTGTAATTTAATATCACAGTTTTCGAAAACTTTTAAATTCATTTAATTTGTTTCGGATCTTCTTGCATTAAGAGAAACCGTTTCATTTCGCTAACGTCGAATGAACATCTTGACCTACCCGAAAATCCTGTTTCTTACAAATTATCTCTCTATACAGTTTTGTGACTTCTGCATCTAATATTAATAATACCCTGTAACTCATGCAAGGAAGTTTATATAAACATCAATAGACGTAGGTATCAACACTCATATGATCTTCGCACTTATAACCAGCTCTCACCATTAATTAATATCCCATCTGCATAAAGAAGGACACATTATTAAAATAGAAAACTTTAAAACACTAAAATATATTAACAATCACAACTTCCGAAAATTTTACGAAGCATTCGCAATAAAAAACAGTATAAATTTCAATCGAGACAGCGGAAATTACAAAATAGACAGTATCACAAACAACTATTTGAAGCAGTCCTCATCTTGTGACAACATTAAGCGCACCTTGGAAGAATGGGCGGAAAAGAAAGAATTAAACAACCAACCAATTCAGAACCCGTAATTAAAAAATAAAGTCAACACAACAACTCTTGTCTTGACATACCCTGAAAGAGGTGGAGTGAAAATATTCCACGAAAGCTAGGATCTGTCAAATCTACAAAGAGTTTATGATGTTACCAATAAAGTTGATTTTAATAATTGTGTTTTTTAAAAAGTGATTGTTAAAAAAAATTTAAATAAATATTATAAAATTATCAACATATATATATATATATATATATATATATATATATATATATATATATATATATATATATAATATATATATATATATATATATATATATATATATATATATATATATATATATTGTTATTCTTTATGAATACTTTGATTGTATTGTTATAAAATAAATATTCAGAGAATCAAGATAAACAGCAAATTGTCTTTTAGATATCATATCACAATTCTTATTTAACTTCAAGTTTCTATAAAGACCTGTTCACACTCACTCTTTATTCCTCCTTGTATGGAAAGCTACATTTACACCTAGGAATGCCCCAGATCTTTCTTTAATTTTATGTGGTAAAAGGAATGCTTTAAAGAAAAGCAAAGTGCTTTTTCCTCTCTAGCTCTCTTCCAACGTTATTATTGGGTCTCTTTGTTATAGATCCTACAATGGTACGTGATCGAGGGAAGTAATCTCTCGCATTATACCAGCTTTTATGACGCCCTCGTAGCACAAGGGTGTCTTTTACTGTTTTTATGAGGAAATTATCAGATCCATGTTTATTGGAGGTGGTGTATTCTCTATAGCTCCATCTTTTCTACGATTTGTTTGCTATCATTCTGTCTTTCCTGTTGAGTTTTTAATATCCTAAATATTTTACTTTACAACTTTCTTGAAATTTACATTTCAGGCTCAGGCTTATATGTGTTTCCTTGTTGTATTTCATAACTCCTCCTTGAAGAAGGCCTAACCCTTGAGTGATACTAAAAGTGAAATATGAATTACGTTTCATAAAAGATGACGTATTCTTCCTTATGAAAAGTTTTCCAATCTAAGATAATTCTTAGAATTTGTAAGAAAAAAAAAAACATAAAACACTAATGCAATTACAGCAGCCATTTTCAGAATGATTTATGAAATTAGTAATTTGATTAATTTTATGTAAAAATTCTCAATTCTTTGACATAAATATTATATTATTTCGGGGTTGAAAAGCTCAAAGAAAGAGTAACCAGATATTTATACATTCGTAATGTGTTTCATTTTACAATACTTTTTTAAGTGTTATTTTTATCGACTAATATTAAAATGAGTTGAAAGATATTCATAATATCAAGGTCTTCCTTGAATATGAAGTACGGCTGCAGGAATATGAAAACTTTCTGCAGCCGACATCAGCCTGCATCATCCGAATATGGTGTAGAGTATTAAAAAAAAAATAAATAATAATAATAAAAA
>SEYY01021198.1:22500-23984 GCA_009176605.1 Armadillidium nasatum | reverse complement strand
TTTTTTTTTTTTTTTTTTTTTTTTTTTTTTTTTTTTTTTTTTTTTTTTTTTTTTTTTTTTTTTTTTTTTTTTTTTTTTTTTTTTTTTTTTTTTTTTTTTATTTTATTTTTATTTTAAATCAAATTTACATTTTCTGTTTCATTTAATATCCTACATCTACATCAGTAATTTTATAAATTTGAGTCACATGTACACGTCTTATTTCAACATCTACATCTACGTCTACATCTGAATCTACACCTACATCTTCATCTACATCTACATCCACATCTACATTTACATTAACAATCGTTTGAATTTTTATCAAATACACATTATACATCTACCTTTACATTGATATTCAACTCCATAGTTAAGAATAAAAGAATTGCTTTTACATCTACATCTACCTTGATGATTCACTTCATATGTGTAACATAAACATCCATCATTTACATCTTCTTCTACCCTGAAAATTTCTGCATTTATTCCCACATAAACGTTCTACATGTACGTATATCTACCTTGAAAAATCTTCCTCATTTTTACAACTACACACCCTAAATGTACGCCTACCTTGATAATCTACTACATTTGTTGAAAAGCATAAACGTCTACATCTACTTTCTTAATTTTCTACCTTTTAGACGCAAAAGATGTCCTAACGAATCGTTGGGACAAGTGGTAAAAATGTCACAGTAAAATTTCAATAGAGAAAACAGGTTCAGAATAAGAAGTCGCTCCACCGATTTTCTAATAGAAAATAACTGATATAATTTGTTGTGACATTTTTGCAACTTGTCCCAACGATTCGTTAGGACAATTTTTGCAGTGCACAAATACACTATCTATATCTTCTTCCTTATTATAATCATGAACATTTGTACAGTATAAACATCGTACATCCACATCTACCTTTTTAATCTTCAACATCTTTACAACACGTAAACGTCATATATCTACAGGTATATCTACTTAGATAATCTTCTACATTTTTACTCCAAGTGCATGCCGCATACATCTATATTTGCTTTGATGATCTATATTTGTAGTACACCATATACACACACGCCCTGTTTCTACATCTACACACACCCTATTTGTACATCTACTTTAATAATCTTCAATCCAAATCCTACATCTGTAATGATAATCTACATTTGAATCATTTTTACTCGTTCAACATCTACACTGACAATCTTTGACATTTGCTTTGAATATCAAATTCTGAAAAACCTTTATAATTCCGCTCTAAGAATAGGGAAAGAGCAGAAAGACTAAGCCTTTCTATTTCCTTATTATATTATATATTATATATATTATATATATATATATTATATATATATATATATATATATATATATATATATATATATATATATATATAATATATATTATATATATATATATATATATATATATTATTGATGGATTGAAGCTTTGCAACCTCAACCGCCGTTATAGCCTTTTAACAACCTTAAAAACCGCAACCGTGGTGCGAAGAA
>SEYY01021198.1:7500-10000 GCA_009176605.1 Armadillidium nasatum | reverse complement strand
AAAATTTAAATATCCTTGATATCCTTAGAGTTCTTATCTCCTTCTTATCTTTTTAGATTATTTAAGACTAGAACAATTTTTGGCTTTGCAGATATTAGATTTTCTGTAATAGAGAGACGTTCATTCCTTATAAACAGATGGGATTGTAAGTTTGTATAATTTATATTATATATATATATATATATATATATATATATATATATATATATATATATATATATATATATATATATATATATATATATATATATATATATATATATAATATATAATATATATATTATATATATATATATATATATATATATATATATATATATATATATATATAATATATATAATATATATATATATATATATATATATATATATATATATATATATATATATATATATATATATATTATAAATAACAATAAATTTAAATTCGATTTATATATTAAATCAAAATAATTTTGGCAAACTTTAGTGGAGGAGCGACTAAATTTTAAATTTAGTTCTTTTTTCCATTCTCGTTAATTTATAATAAATAGAATATGAAATTGTCCCAATATAAGAACTATTTTTCGTTGACGAGGTGGAGTAAAATTCTCACAATATGTAATATAGAGTGAAATAATTCTGTAGGTGGATTCTAATCTTAGTTTTAGTTTTAATTTAATATTGGTGTTAAAGTGGTTTAAAGTTTTTAGTGTTTTTGTAGTTTTTTAGTGTTTTTGTAATTTTTTTTTTTTTTTTTTTAAATTTTGGTGTTAAAGAGGATTTGAATTTTTTCTCCTTCTTTTTAGTGTTTTTTATTTGTTTTTTTTTATAGTGTTTTTTTTTTTATATAATGTGTTTTCATTTTGTAGTTAATCGTTCTAATTATCTTTACATATATTTTTTTATATATTTATTATCTTTGTGAGTATCAGTAGCATTATTGATATAAAATATAGTGCATTGTAATTGTGCAAATTTTATTATTATTATTATTTAATATTTAAACAATATTAAATTTAAATTTTGAATATTATTTTTATTATTTTTGTTTTTATTTTATTATATTTATTTAAGTAATTTTAGCTTTATATAAATATTTTGTCAAGTTTAATTTTTATATTTATTTTTATTTTATTATGTTTATTTAAGTAGTTTTAATTAAGTAAAAGTATTTACTAGTGTAATATTAGTTACAGTATTTTTTGTTAGTTTTAGTGTTATATATAAGATAGTAAAGTGTATACATTCTAATTTTTCTGGTTTTTAGTTTTTAGTGTTAGTTATTTATTCTAGTTTTTTAGCTTTTATTGTTATTTTTATTTTTTTTTATTTTTTTAGTTTATTATTTCTATTTATTTATTCAGTTTGTGTTATTATTATTTATTTATTAGTTTATTAATCTGTTTTTTCTGTTTGCTAATTCAGTTGGTGATATTTTTATTTATTATATGTATATTATATATTTATATATATTATATATATATATATATATATATATATATATATATATATATATATATATATATATATATATATATATATATATATATATATATATATATATATATATAATTATATATATATATATATTATATATATATATATATATATATATATATATATATATATATATATATATATATATATATATATATATATATATATATATATATATATATAATGGGTGTGTGTGTGTGAAAGTGTAGGTTGTTTATATATAGATATATTTGCATATTGTAAATTTTTAAAGTATAATATTAGGTATGGTTTGGGACGAGGGAAGGGGCTGTGAGGGCAGGGTTCACCCCTCCAGTGGGGTGGAACCGTATACTATCGAGGCTGAGAGAATGGAAGTTAAGAGAGGCTCTGTTGTATGTAAAATTGGATGTTTGAACATTAGAGGGTCAAATGATGATATAAAGAAGATGGAAACTGGAGAGATATGAAAAGCAAAGATGTTGGATTTGTTGGGGTTGACAGAGACTAAACTTAAGGAGAAAGGGGAGGTCAATTCTGTTGAATTTAAAGTGGTATATTCAGATGTTGGAAGAGAGAGAGATAGATAGATAGATAGATAGATAGATAGATAGATAGATAGATAGATAGATAGATAGATAGATAGATAGATAGATAGATAGATAGATAGATAGATAGATAGATAGATAGAGAGAGATAGAGATAGAGATAGATAGATAGATAGATAGATAGAGATTGAGTGACATAGAGAGTGAGAGAGAGAGAGAGAGAGAGAGAGAGAGAGAGAGAGAGAGAGAGAGAGCTAGGGAAGAGGTGGTAATAGTGATGAGCTAAAGATGGTGGAAATGTATGAAAAAGTATGAAAGAATATCTTCAAGAATTATATGGGTGAAGTTGAGGTTTAATAGAGAGGAATGGATGTTTGTATATGCATACGCGCCGGTGAATGAAACAATGGGATAAAGGGCATAGACGGAGAAAGAAGAGTGTTTTGGGAGAAAATGAATGACTGCTTGAGTGGTTTTGGGGTGAGAACAAATGT
>SEYY01021198.1:0-2500 GCA_009176605.1 Armadillidium nasatum | reverse complement strand
CCTTTTTTTTTTAGTGTAATTATTTTTTATCGTGATTATTGATAATGATTATTATATGTTGTAATTAATAACAAAAGGGTTAATACGGTTATAGTTATTATTATTATTATTATTATTATTATTATTATTATTATTATTATTATTATTATTATTAGTATTATTAAGTTATTATTATTTATGCACGATTCACTATTTCTTTCTTCTGCTCTATTAATTAAAATTAATGCCAACAACTGATAATTTTAATATTTAGAATACCATTATTATTATTATTATTATTATTATTAATTTATTTATTACTTATTATTTATTTATAATTTATTATTATTTTTTATTATTATTATTATTATTATTATTATTATTATTATTATTATTATTATTATTATTATTATTATTATTATTATTATTATTAATTTAAAATTATCATTATTTTTATTTTTAATTTAAAATTATCATTATTATATTATTATTATTATTATTATAAATTATAATTTAATTATTATTATTATTATTATTATTATTATTATTATTATTATTATTATTATTATTATTATTATTATTATTATTAGTATTATTATTTTTAATTATCATTTCTTTAATGTTAATATCTATTATTTTTCTTTTTAAGATTTGAGAAAGGTGTGCCCCATTCAATTTAAAGTTTTCCAAATTCATACTTTTAATTATGCCTTTGGTAAATTATAAGACTTATTCAATTGAAGATAATAGAGCAAGAACTCGTACCTTACTTCGTAATGGTCGTACAATAAATGTTTGTCGATCAGACTTCTTTAAAGAATGGATTGTGGGTGTTATTCCACATTCAGAACTACCTATTTGGTTAATGGATGAGGTCATTAAGTATATGGATCTTCACGATTTTCCAGCTGATGATACTCCGTTACTCTGTGAGATGATCAGCTGTTTGATTACTGGTAGACTTAGTTATCTTTTATCTATGATTATTCAACATACAGAGGATATTAATAAGCGATATAGATTTGAGAAATTTTACTCCTATTTCGGTTATGTTCCTCCTTTGGTAGTGAGAAAACTTCTCGAAGCTGGGGATGATGCATTTAACCTTAAAGCTTTAGGTTCTTTATCAACTCCGGCGATTAATGAACCATTGTTTAGTCTGGAAGTTGGAGATGATGCAGTTAACCTTAAAGCTTTATTTGCATTATCAACTCCGGCTATTAATGAGCCATTGTTTTCTTTTGAAGTTGGGGATGATGCAGTTAACCTAAAAGCTTTAGGTGCTTTATCAACTCCGGTGATTAATGAACCCTTGTTTTCCCTTGAAATTGGGGATGATGCATTTAACTTAAAAGCTTTAGGTGCTTTATCAACTCCGGCGATTAATGAACCATTGTTTAGCCTGGAAGATGAGTTGTCGAAATATTTTAAAGATTTTAAAAATGTTTCGTTTAATACCTTGTTTGGTCCTGTAGTTTTACTGGATCAGGTAAGTTCTAATCCAGACACAAACCGAAAAGAATTAGAAATAATAAGCGAAACTACTGAACATCAAAGCTTATTGAAACCTAAAGATGTCGCAAAGATTCTTGTGACTAAGTTTCCTGATGATGTCGAAATGTCTCGAGATCAGAAAACAGAGGTTCGCCTTCATTTAGACGAATGCGAGAAGGCGGAGAACGCTACTATTTTGAAACAGGTAGGAGCATATACTCTCAGAGTTAATCGCTATTCTGCCACTATGTTCTCTCCTTTCATCAGTGAGACTCAAAGTGACCTTCCGGGAGTTGTAATTTACAGTCCTCCGGGTCAAGGAAAAACCCAACTGATGAAGGACTATAAGTTATCTTCATCAATTATAGATTCCGATTGGTTGTATCAGCCGGATGTAACGGATTTTGTAAATATTTTAAATTCTGGTTTTTCAATTATTACTAATAGAATAGAATTAGTTAAAATGTTAGTAACTAAGTTCAAGGTTATATCTTTAGTCTCACGTAGTAAAGCTATTACCCAAGCTAGAATGTTTAGCAAAGTAGCTAATCGTGTTCCATACTCAACTGTTGTTGAGTGGACTGATGGAATATATAAGGACCTGGATCATATGGAACCGTTTAGTAAAGTTATTTTTATGGATGATTCAATGTACTTAAGTGACTATATACAAAATATAGTTAAATGGTGCATTAGCAAACGATTTGAGTTAGCATTTTATCATAGACAAATTAAAATGAAATTTAATCATACAAAATTCAGATTTTAATTATAAAATTGGAAAAGGACAAGAAAATATTCAGATCCAACATTGCTCATATGACCTTTTTAAAATCACACAAGTTCGATCCCAAAGGCACCTTACAAAGGGCGAATTCCTCCTTCTGAATTCAAACCCCCAGAACTTCTTCGTCTTTCCTCTTTTGAAGACTTCATTGAAACTTTACAATGCCTGGTACTTCAGGAAGACTCTCTTAATCATTTTGAAGCTTTTTAAAGACTCGATATATCACCCGATTGGTCACTG
>SEYY01021197.1:92500-112500 GCA_009176605.1 Armadillidium nasatum | reverse complement strand
AATATATTTGGCAATCGATATATCGTAGTAATATTTAAGAGTTTGAGAAATAGGCAGCTATAAACTTAGCAGACAAATTTTTCCTGAAAATGGTACGAGGAAAACAAATTATATATATGACATATAAATATATATATATATATATATATATATATAATATATATATATATATATATATATATATATATATATATATATATATATATATATATATATATATATATATATGAATTGTTGTAGTCATTAATATGCACGACATTTCGGTCAGTAATTTGAGAAAGCAAATTGGGCTTATGATTTAATTAGCTGGTGGAGAAACAACTGTTAAAAATGTCGCTTACATTTAGTAATATATATATATATATATATATATATATATATATATATATATATATATATATATATATATATATATATATATATATATATATATATATATATATATATATATATATATATATATGATGGAGCGATACTAAAATTTTAACCCGTACCAATAATTTTAAACTACCCGATGCTAAGTACCGATACGATACCTCTAGAATTTACCGATTCCGATGCCAATTTTTGCTGAACTTATAAAGGTTGAAACAAGATTTAAAATATTCATTGACCAAAAAATTTAGTTTTTTCTGCTATCCGTAATACATACTTGAATTTAAAGTCACAATGCTAAACAAAACTATTAATAGGTGATATAGGGTTGGTGCCACCAAGACTTTGCAGCCGAATTGCATAAATGCACGGTTTATTCACCAATTTCTGCTACATTCGCGGTCTTTAATCCAATTTCCACTTTGTTGGACACAATCTCTCTTCTACACCTCGCCTCTTATTCTTGACCGAAACTCTGGTGCTTGAGCTTTCTGATTGCAGACCAATTTTTATTTTTTCTTACTTTCTCTATCCTCAATTTTCAGCCAAATGAATTTGTTGTTGCATGTGTGTGAAACGATGTTGTTAGTTTTCGTGTCTCTAATTTGGAGTTTTCTGAATTTTCCACCTTGTGGCTCTTGCCATTCTACGATTCACTTCATTTGTTCTGTTTATTTATCTCCTAATTCTACTGACTATCCAAAATTCTTCGAGTATCTAAACTCCAAAATAGAGCACATTCTCTCTCCTTCTCCTTTCTCAGAAATCTTCATATATAGGTGATTTTAATGTTTACCACCGATAATGGCTTTCTTCTAGTTTTCGATACAGCCGGTGAAAGTGCTTTCCAATTCTCCATCCAAAACTACTTTGAGCAGTTGGTGCAGCTCGCTCGTATCCCTGATCGTCTTGGAGATGAACTCAACATACTTGATCTTTTCCTAACTACTTATCCTTCTTCTTACACTGTTAAACTCTTTCCTCCTTTAGGTTCTTTCTATCACTTTCTTCTCTCTTTATCCTATTCTATCTATTCAAATTTTCTGCGAGAAAGCCCTCCCGCCTATTGCGAGGAAACGTTTGTGATATTTCGGTGAGTAAGTTGGTCGGAATTGCAGTCGTATTTTTATGATTCCCCGTGGAATGATTATCGCTTCCCTTGGAGTGTGTCTAGTACATTACCGAGGTGATTCTCTGTGGCATGGAGATGTATATTCTATAAACTTTCCCTTCTACTAAACGTTACAAACCTTGGTTTAACTCTGCTTGTTCTCGTTCTATTTGCTTTCAGGAATTTCCGACGTCTTCAAACTTCATAAACTCATACAAATTATATTTCATCCCGGAGTAGGGCAAATCTGTTCTTCTTAACACCAAAAACTCATTTCTCAATGCAAAATACATTAATTCTCCTAGTTTCTCTTCCTCAAGCTCTTTCTAGCATTTTATAAAGATGTCAAATCAAACTTTGTTTTACCTTCTTCTAAAGCGGAACTCTTCGGCTTTTCGCTTATACTTTTTGCCGCTAATTCAACATTAGACGATTTCTGAGCTATACCTCCTTCAATCCCCCCCCCAACTCATTTTTGCCTAAAATTAGAATTTCTTCTAAAGATGTCATTTCTGCTCTCTTTGAGCATAACACTTAAGAAGGCGTAAGGTCCTCATGGTATCCTTCCTGTGGTTCTTAAAACTTGTGCTTTTTAGCTTGCCCTCTTTCTTTGTAAACTATTTCGTCTGTCTTTTTACTTCAACCTTCCATTCCTGCAGAAAATGTGCGTTCATTCAGCCTGTGCCGAAAAAGGGGGACCCCTCTCAACAATCCGACTATTGTTCCATTTTTTAAACATCTGTTCTTTCTAAAAATTTCTTAAAATTTAGAAACATCTCAAATCTTCTAATTTTATCTCTGATCGCCAGTATAGTTTTCGTAAAAAACTCTCCACTGGTGAACTTTCCATTCTCTCTGACTCTTGGTCCTCCGCTCTTCGGCATTTCGGTAAATCTTTTGTCGCTCTCGACATATCGATAGCCTTCGATATAGTGTTGCACAAATCTTTGATTTTTCAACTTCTCACTTTCGAAATCTATCCTCTCCGATTTCCTTTTCGGTCGTTCCATAGTAGCTATTGTAGACGGCCACCGTTCTTTAAATCTATTAATAGTGATGTACGTCAGTTATTTGCCCTATCCCAACTCTTTATACTTTTCATTAAAGACCTTCTCTCAATTACTTAATCACCTGTACACTCCGATGATAATGACTCCACCCTTTATTACTCCTTCCAATTTAATTGACGGTAGATTGGTGGCCTTAGAACAACTTATCTCTGATCTTTTTCGTATTTTAAATTGGGGCAGAGAAAACAAGGTCGTTTTCAGAAACTCAGTTCCTCCATCTCTACTCGGCACTACCTTCCATACAGCTATGACATCTTCGAAAAAACGACTCAAACCTTTGTCCGTTCTTAATATTCTTGGTATTTCTTTTTCTCTTGACCTTATAAAAAACACATTACTTCTCTTTCTAAACAAGCTTTCAAGAGATTTGGTATTCTGAGGCGACGTGTAAGTTTTTTACACCACCTTCTATGCTTGCCCTGTATGAAGTATGCCTCACACACATCTATGATGATAGGTGGAGTCTGTCAAATTGTTGTATCATTTTCTCTATGCTATCTCTCTTACAATGGACACTGCTCTTCTGAACTCTCTCGTCGCATACTTCCTTCACTGAGAAAGGCTCGAGATACACGAATTTCTACACAGTCTCATCACTTCTCTGTCCAACTCTCTGATCCCAGACTTAACTGCTATGCTTAATTTTACATGTACTCAACTGATAAAAATCTGTATCACACTCCCTTTATATGTTTTCTCAACTTCCTTTGACTTGCACACTTTAATCTCTGTGTATCGAGACATGGCCTGTAATTTGACCGCGTTTCAATATCAATTCGATAGGAATTTGTTTTGTTCCCACCAATATATATAATTATATATATATATATATATATATATATATATATAATATATATATAATTATATATATAAAAGTATTTTTTTTAAAATTTTATTGTTGGATTTAATAATATAATATATAATAATGCAGAATTATCAGTTTTCATTCAGGCTAGATTTTTATATCAGTATCGGCCGTTTTTACGGATACCGATGCTAGCCGATACAATATGTTCCATCTTTTTTATATATTTATATATATATATATATATATATATATTATATATATATATATATATATATATATATATATTATATATATATTATTATATATATATATATATTATATTATATAATATATATATATATATATATATTATATAAAAAATAAAAAAAAAAAAAAAAAGTAATGAAATAAAATTGTTAAAGAGTTGCTGCGCCATAGTGGTTATCTGCTTCTAGAGCTTTTCGAATGGAAAATATGACAAATTATGGCGCAAGTTTTCACTCTGAATCTCATTAAAAATTCAAGTCACAAAAGAGATAAAAGTAGGGATTGGATTTTGTCGAGATTTTCTCCTGATATATACTGCTACTAACTCGTCGTGTTTATATATATATATATATATATATATATATATTATATATATATATATAATATATATATATATATATATATAGTATATATATATATATATATATATATAATTATATATATATATATATATATGGGTTATAAATAAAATCCCCATCATGATCTTCATCAATTAAAGTGTATTTATCCATTGCAGAACATTGTCCTCTTCTATATGCTTCCAGTATTGTTGGTCTCAAGTGGGCTTGAGGTTTCAGTCTATTCCTGCAGTTAATTTAATTTTTCCTCGCAACCTTTTTGTTTGAATGTTTCCTAATGGAGTCAAATTTCATACTCCTTATTCCGTCTCTCACGCTATCTGGCAATATGATTTGCCAATTTCCAATTCTTGACTGTTATATATGTTAAGTTAATTGAAGTAACTGTTGCACAGCTGATCACCTCAAAACAGTCCAACAGCCGATGAAAAAGATTTAATAAATATTAATCGTTTCTTTGCATGGCTTTTGTAGATTGTATAAAAAAAAACATCTTAGTGAGCATTAGTTCTTTATAAATACTGTAAATAGTCATGGTATTGCGAAAAACCCCATGATTCTTTAATTAAAATAATTAAATGAAAATGCTACGTTAAATTTTAAATTATTTTAATTATAATGGGCAAACTGAAAGATGAGTTAGAAATGAATTTCAAATCTTAGAATTATTTTTATACCTCTGTGTTAGAAGAAATGTAATTGAGAAGATATGAGTAGAAAAATAAACAGAAATACTTAAATGTAATATTCGCTAATAATTATTTAATGTTGTTGACATCAGATTATGAGGAATTACAAATGATAGTTAACAGAACTGTAGGTTTAAAAACAAATTCTGGTAAAACGAAAATAATATGCAGTAAACACAACTTCAACAAATATAATGGCCACAATTCCATTTTAGGAAAAATTGATGAATATGCTTACCATGGATACAAACTGTAAAGATAGAAATAAAATTTCTAAAAAGTATAAAAAATAACGTGGAACATTTAGGGTGTGGAATAACAAGTATGGGCAGAAAAAGGAATGACTATATATATATATATATATATATATATATATTATATATATATATAATTATATATATATATATATATATATATTATAATATATATATATATATATATATATATATAATATATAATTTGGTGATGGCATCCGCATCCGCGGAGCATGCTCATCAAAAGTAACATCCGCATTTGCAAAAATTCAACATCCACATCCTCATCCGCACTTCAACATCCGCATCCTCAAATGAGAAAATATATTGAACTTTCATATATATATATATATATATATATAAATATATATATATTATATATATTATATATATATATATATATTATAAATATATTATATATATATATATATATATATATATATATATATTCCACATCTTGCACTCCTTTACTCGTTAGTTTTTAAAGTTGTATTTTGTCATAAAAATATCGTTATTGTTGCTTGCAGAAAGACATCCTTCTCGTTATATTTGTTGCTTGGATGAACGTCAAAGCCGTGGAATTTGCTTCCTTGTTTTCTCTTGTTTTTGTGAACGAATTTTTGTCGCTATTTTAAGAAAAAATTCAATAAAGTTTAAAGTGTAAATGCCATTAGTGTACTCTTATACAAGAGGCGAAAATCATAAAGAAAAAATGCTCTATTATTATATTATATATATATATATATATATATATATATATATATATATATATATATATATATATATATATATATTATATATATATATATATATATATATATATATATATATATATATATATATATATATATTTATATATTGTTTTCCTGTCATACTTAATATTCTGAGAAGGACTTCTGCAATCTACGAAGGGTTAATTTTAATATCGTGAAAATACCTCTGGCAAAATTGCACGTCCAAAGATTTGGCTGCAGAGATTTTCTTGTTGTAATCTTTCACTTGAGCTCTCACACACACACACACACACACACACACTCACACACACACACACTCTGGTACCTACACATTACGCGCGTGCATTCACACATAATATATATATATATATATATATATATATATATATATATATATATATATATATATATATATATATATATATATATATATATATATATATATATATATATATATATATATATATATATATATAATATATATATATATATATATATATATAATATATATATATCTTACGGTGGGTAAAGGCCGGAGGCGTTCCAAATTCTACCGGAGTTGGGAAATATCGGATCATGGTGGTTAAAGGCTGACATGTCCAGATACACGGCGTTTGAAAGTATGAATGTCAAAGGAAGTTGGGAAAACAGATATAGGGAGTGTGTTCCAGACTTTACCAGTAGAGTATATGTAAGATTGAGCATAGTGGTTAAGTCTGAGGTCAGAGAGTTGGACAGGGAAAGGATGAGACTGTGTAGAATGGCTTGTCGCACGAGCTCTTCTCAATGGAGGAGATATGCGACGAGAGTTCAGAATAGCAGTGTTCTTTGTAATAGCTATAGTATAGAGAGAGTGACGCAACACTTTGACGGGCAGAAAAGGATTGGAGAGAGGAAGAGCAGGAGAATTGATGAGACGAAAAGACCTAGACTCCACCTTCTCAAGGAGAGCTGTATGAGTGGAAACACCCTAGATGTGTGAAGCTTTCCATACAGGGGCGAACAGTACCCTTATAGAGAACAAGCAACTGGGGAGGGGTAAAGTAATTCTGAAGGCCCCTCAGAACAACCTCTTAGAAGCTTGTAGAGAAAGAAAAGTAATGCGATCTTTTCAAGAAAGATCCCGAGAAAAGGATAAGACGAGAATATTAAGAACATATGAAGGTTTGAGTTGTGTTTTCGAAGAAGACGTAGTTGTGTGGAAGACTGTGTCGAGTGGAGAGATGGAGGAACTGAGTTTTTGAGGCATTGAAAACAACCATGTTTTCTCTGCTCCAATTTGAAATACGTGAAAAATCAGAGGTTAGTTGCTCCAAGGCTTCCCTTCTCGAGTTTTTCAACTGCTGTTGGGAGGAACGTCTTTCAAACAGGAAGGAGTAATGAAGGGTGGAGTCATCAGCATAGAAGTGGATAGGGGATGAAGTAATAGAGAGAAGGTCATTAATGAAAAGCTGAAAAAATTGGAGATAGGACAGGACCCTGAGGAACACCACTATTGATAGACTTGAATTAAGAATCGTGGCCGTCTACAACAACTGTTATAGAAACGACCAGAAAGAAAATTAGAAGGATAGATACCGAAAGAGGAAAGTTTATAAATTAAAGCTTTGTGCCAGACTCTATTGAAGGCTTTCAATATGTCCAGCGTAACAGAAAAGGATTCACCGAAATGCCGAAGAGCGGAAGACCAAGAGCCAGAGAGAAGGGAAAGAAGATCACCAGTAGAGCGTTTCTTACGAAAGCCATACTGGCGATCAGAGATAAGATTAGAAGAATTGAGATGTTTCCAAATCTTCCTGTTAAGGATAGATTCGAAAACTTTAGAAAGAACGGAGGTTAAAGAAATGGGACGGTAGTTAAAGGGTTGAGAGAGGTCCCCTTTCTTCGGCACAGTCTGAATGAGCGCACGTTTCCAGCAAGAAGGAAAGGTTGAAGTAGAGACAAAAGAGAAATAGTTTACCAGGACAGGGTGCAAGCTCGGAAGCACAAGTTTTGAGAATCACAGGTGGAATACCTTCTTAGTATTAAGCTCAGAGAGCAGAAATGTCATCTATATAAGAAATTATAATTTTAGGCATAAACGAGTTGGAGGAGGTTGAAGGAGGTATAGCTCCGAAATCGTCTAAGGTTGAGTTAGAGGCAAAAGTTTGAGCTAAGCGTTCAGCTTTATAAGAAGGTAAAACAGCAGTTATGCCGTCGGAATATACTCAATTAGGGAAAGAGGAAGAAGCAAAGTTAGAGTTGACATTTTTTGCAAAATGCCAGAAAGAACGTGAAGAAGAGAAACCAGAAAGCTTATTAGATTATCTACGGATTAAAGTGTTTTTACCTGTTACAAAGAATAGATTTTGCACGATTCAGAAATGAAATACATGTTGCGTGAGTTTCTGGAATTTGAAGACGAAGGCAATCCTGATAGCGCGAGAACAAGCAAAGTTAAACCAAGGTTTGTTAGGTTTAGTAGAAGGGAAAGAAAATGGAATGTACGCCTCCATGCCAGATAGATTCACCTCGGTAATACGTTCTGCACACTCCGATTGATCCCTCGTACGGAAACAATAATCATTCCACGGTAAATCAAACAAGAACTACCGCAAGTCCTGCCAGCTTGCGCCACCGAAATGCCACAAACGTATCCTTTCAATAGAAGGGGGCGTCTTTCCTGCGGAAGACTTGAAGAGGAAGCAGAAATAAGAAGGTGATCGGAGAAACCCAGAGGAGGAAAGAGTTTAACAATATACGGAGAAGGATTAGAAGTTAGAAAAAGGTCTAGAATGTTGGGTTTATCTCCAAGACGATCAGGGATATGAGTAGGGAGCTTCACCAACTGCTCAAGGTCGTTTTGGGTAGCAAAATAAAAGGCACTGTTCACCAGCTGTATAATGAGAACTAGAAGAAATGAATTTGCTGTGGTGAGCATTGAAATCACCTATGATGATATCAGAAAAAGAAGAAGAGAGAATGTGCTCAATTTTGGAGTTTTAAATATTCGAAGAATTTAGGATAGTTAGTAGAATTAAGAGATAAATAAACAGAACAAATGAATTTAATCATAGAATGGCAATAGAGCCTGAGGAGGTGAGGTCTAGATGAAGAGAGTGATGTTCAACAAAGTGGAAATTGTAGTGTAGACTGCGAATGTTGCAGAAATTAATGAAAAAAAATAGTGCATCAGGACAAGCCGGCTGCAGAGTCTTGGTGGCACTAATCCCATCACCGTAGGCCACCAACTCCCAAGTGGTGACGGGGGAAGGGGTGGATGAGGGACTATTTTTGGAAGCCGTACCCCGGGGCTTCTCCGAGGTCACCGTTGTTGACGCCATTATATATATATATATATTTTTTTTAAAGGGTGACTGTATTAGATTTTGTGTGTGAAGGAGAGCCTACTCTGTGTAGAAGAACGTGGAAATAAATGCGAAAGGGAGCGAACCATTGGGCACTGTGGTGAAATATGAAGTACCCTTTTATATATATATATATATATATATATATATATATATATATATATATATATATATATATATATATATATATATATATATATATATATATATATATATATATATATATATATATATATATATATATATATATATATATATATTAATTTTTACCTCTGGTGGGCAAAGGCAAGAGGCCTACTAAATTCAATCAGAGTTAGCTGGAAAGACTGGATCCTGGTCAGATTAAAGGCCGACGTGACCTGATACATGACGTTTGAAGGTATGCAAGTCATAGGAATTTGGGAAAATAAAAGGGACTGTGTTTCAGACTTTACCAGTAGAATACATGTAGGACATAGCATAACGGTTAAGTCGCCCATATCGTTCCATATCGTCCTCTGTATTGAAATTGAACTTTATTATACAAAATCTGTAATTTTCTTAAAAAAATGTATATTATCATTAATTTAAGTGAATGCTAGCTATTCTACTCCTTCCTTATAATTAAATTAATCTCAAATTAAAATTATATCTAATTTTCTTCATCTAAAATTTCTGTACTTTTGACCTCTTTACAAAGTTTAGGAAACTCCGGCCAGAGCCTGGGCCCCGGGGCCGGCAAAATTCCAACCTCTAACGGTCCTAAAAGCTCGTACAGGGCAAACGACACCCCTATGAAGAGCAAGAACCTTTTGTCATGAAGAAATTCTGAAAGTATCTCGAAACTACCAACCTCTTACAGCTAATTAAAAAGAGAAATAACTTTAATTCTTCCGAGAAAGATCGCAAGAAAATGGAATTTTAAGAATATTATGAACAGACTAAGGTTTCTGTTTGGTGTTTCCGAAGATTTAGTAGATAGTTGAATGTGTTTTTGAAGCATTGAGCACAACCCTGCTTTCTCTGCCCAAATAAGAAGCAAGTGAAAGATCAGAGAATAGCTACTCCAAGTCCATCCACCCTTCGCTCATATCATGAGTTATTTGATGTTTGACGGAACTTCTTTCAAAATAAAAGGAATAATTATGGGTGTAGTCGTTCACATAGAGAATTGAGTGATGATTCTCTCTTCCAGGACAGATTAAATGAGCGAAAGCTTCAAACAAGCAGGAAAGGTTGAATTTGAAAGTCATAGACGAAGTTTTTTTTACCAAGTCAGTGTTCAAGTTTAGGAGCACAAGTTTTAAGAACAATTGTATGGGATACAATCAGAACTATTCACCTTCTTAACATTAAGCTTAGAGAGTGCAGAAAAAATATCTTTAGAAGTGAAACATCGTTGGTGACTTGAACTTTGTTCCAATTGCACTTTTCAGGAGTGAAACCATGAGAGATTTTTTTTCATTTGTGTTCCAGAGAATTCGGTGGTTTGGATTGGTCGTATTTCTGAGACGTACAAGTGTTTGTATTGGTATTTAGCGATTTCTCTGCAATCCCCCAAATTCTTCCAACACTTAGATGAAATAATTTTAGTAATCGTCAAACTCATTTTTGTAGCACTTGGTCAGCAAACGGAATTGTCATTTTTAAAATGTGCTTATATATATATATATATATATATATATATATATATATATATATATATATATATATATATATATATATATATATATATATATATATATATATATATATATATTATATATATATATATATATATATATATGTGTGTGTGTGTGTGTGTGCAAATGAAAAAAGTTGTAGTAATTTAAAAGTTCGTTATTTAGGTTCTTTAATATGCAATTCTTCTCTTTTTCTTTAATTTGTTTTTACGATAAAAAATATTTTAGGCGTCGTGAGGACCATTTTGACCCCCCCCCCCCTCCCTCTTCGAAATCGTAATTTTTAGGTCTCCCCTGCTTTCTCTCCCCCTTCCTCTCCCCCTTCCTCTCCATTCTGTAACCAAGACCAAAAATTGGGAGGGTGAAGGAGTTAAGAGATCGTTTATTAAAAGAAGAAAACTATATTTTAGACTTGTGGATAAGGTCGTTGGTAACAGATAAGAAAATTGAAAGCGATATATATAAAAATATATATATATATAATATATATATATATATAATATATATATATATATATATATATATATATATATATATATATATATATATATATATATATATATATATATATATATATATATATATATATATATATATATACACTGACCCACGCAATAGATTTTTTTTTTTTTTTATATGCTCTTTTTTGCATGTTTATTTGATGATTATTTTTAGATTTTTCTGGTTTTTATAAGATTATCTATATTATATATATATATATATATATATATATATATATATATATATATATATATATATATATATATATATATATATATATATATATATATATATATATATATATATATATATATATATATATATATATATATCCTAAGAATTGCGAACGTGCAAATGAATGCATAATTGATCTCTATAGGATTTGTAACATGAAAGGTATCTTGGACACCCCCTTTGGAGAGTCCCTCCAAATAATTATGATGTTGTTCGTTGGATTAAAGGCCGATATGCTGTTCAATCAATGCACTATATGACTCCCATAAATGCATAGGGTTCTTCTACCTGTCTCCCAGAGGAAGATTTAATGTGTGTGTTTTTCTTTCGTCTGTTCGTTACTTTTAAGAGCTTCTTAATTCTTTTGCTTAACAGCTCAGCTTCACCATTAGTATTCCATTCAGTTGCTTTTGCTACTGGTTATGCAAAGTCACAAATATGTTGTTTGAGTTCTACCCTTTCAATATTTTTTTACAATATATATATATATATATATATATATATATATATATATATATATATATATATATATATATATATATTATATATATATATATATAATATATATATATATATATATATATATATATATATATATATCACTTTTTTTTTAAATATAAAAATATTCCGTTTAAAAGTTACGAAAAGGAAAAAAAATATGATTCTAATTTAAATTTCTTGGTTAAATATGCCAATGTAATGATTTTTCACGGTGTATATTAATTTGGTGAATTGATTTTAAATTGCAATTGTTTAATATAAAATCTAAATATTAAACTTTAAGATTATATGAAATATTTATTTTATTATATTTTTGGTTGAAATTTTGTAAATAATAGGATCGATTTTGTGTGATGCTTTTTATTTGTGTACCAAAATTTCACCTTTAAAGTCGTTTAACATCTGGATCTTATTTCGCAAGTCAACGTATGAACGTATCTGAAAGCTTTTTTTTAGTATTTCCTATCATTGCAATGACGTTGTTTAAATGGTGCCTTCTCATTGGACGTTTTATTTAAAAAGAAAATGTTACATAAACAGTCGTGAATCTTTGCAGACTGAACATTGATTCACTCTTATTGTTGTTTTTATTTTTTATTTTATTTTTTCGTTTCCTTTTTTTTATTATTTAAATTTTTGTTATCAAAGCTGCAGGATCTCTGTTAAAATAACATGTTTTTTCTTAAAATATTAACTTTATTTTAAAAGAAAGACTGATTTCAATATAGGATTATATTATATAGGATTATTTATAGAGTAGAACGTTAATTCTTTCTCTTCATATATATATATATATATATATATATATATATATATATATATATATATATATATATATATATATATATATATATATATATATATATATATATATATATATATATATATATATATATATATATATATATATATATATATATATATATATATATATATATATATATATATTATAGTTTTGTAGGAACAGGATTTTTTAGTTCCTGCAAGAATCGAAATAACGAACAATTAAAGTTTTCCAGCCGTAACTGAAATGTGTTAATCTGAAGGATTAACACTCGGCACCTCACTCCTACCCGCCCCGAGATTGTTAATCCTTCAGACTAGTTTTGTAGCCTGATCTGCGTTGCTGAAATTAAATGGTTTTTGTGCTTTGTTTTTGTTCTTTGTGTTCTTGAAATTAAGCGAGCTTTGTGTTTAATGTTTTATGAGATTGGTGTTTTGGTTGCCTGTGTTGCTAGAATTAAGTGCTCTGTTTGTGTTTTATGTTTTTGAGATTGGTGTTTTTGTTGCCTGTGTTGCTAGAATTAAGTGATCTGTTTGCTTGTTTTTGAATTTGGTGCTTTTGTGCTTTGTGTTGCTTAGATTAAGTGATTTTGTGATTATTATGCTTGAGTTTGGTGTTTTTGTGGTCTGTGTTGGTGAAATTGAGTTTTGTGCTACTGCCTTTGGACCTAATGTTTTTGTGGTTTGTGTTGTTGAAGTTAAGGGAATTTTGTGATTTATATGCTTGAGTTTGATGTTTTTTTGTGATTTGTGTTAACGAAATTAAGTGCTTTGCGTGGTAACGTTTGATGTTTTTGTGACCTGTGTTGGCTAAGTTAAGTGTTTTTTTTTTATGTTCCTGAGATTGGTGTTTGTGTTTTGTTTTACTGGAGTTAAGTGTTTTTGTGTCTTTGAGTTTGATATTCTGTGTTTCGTGCTACTGAAATTTAAGAGTTTTTGTGAATTGTGCTTTTGAAATTGGTGTTTTTGTGTTTGAAATTAAGTGATTTTGTGTTTCATGATCGAGTTTTGTTTTTTTGCGATTTGTGTTGCTGGGGTTGAGTGCTTTTGTGATTTGTCTTTGGGTTTGGTGTTTGTGTTTTGTGCTGCTGAAGTTAAGTGTTTTTGTGATTTGTGCCTTTGAAATTGATGTTTTTGTATTTCGTGATGGTTGTGATTTTGTATTATATATATATATATTATATATATATATATATATATATATATATATATATAATATATATATATATATATATATATTATATATATATATATATATATATATATATATATATATATATATATATATAACATATACATACATATATGTCATTACAGTACACGTCTATAGAATTTTTTTGAGTACGTTACCAAATATTGTTTTGACCAATGATTACCGGTTGAAATAATTCATTTAGATTTCAGTAATTTTTTGTTACTAAAATGACCCATTCATGGCTGAAACAAAAGTTGGTACAAAAGGGTATATGTAGATTGATTTCAACTTTGTAGAAAATATTGATTGATCATCAGGAGAAATATAAATCCCTTAATGGTCAGAAGTTTTTCATGAAAGTTTATAAACAGTAGTGTTTCTTAGAGCTCTGTGCTGGGTACACTTATTTTCCTAGTCTCTTTAAATGAAGGAATATATATATATATATATATATATATATATATATATATATATATATATATATATATATATATATATATATATATATATATATATATATATATATATATATATATATATATATATATGGTACAGATTGCTCTTAGCTTCTTGAATGTGTAACTGTATTTAAAAGTTAATAATAATTGCACTTCTTAAAATATGAAAATCTTTTCGCTTTTAACCTTCTCTTCATCCACAGAATTATATTTAAAAATTTAAGATTTATGTTTTAAAACTGAATGGAAGAAAAATGTGTGAAAGATACACCTCCAACTCAGTCCCCCCACCTCTTCTTTCCCACACAACACCCCGACTTTCTTCTAAAGCAAAATTTATAGGTTAATTTCCGAATGTAAACTCGTTTTTTTCTTTTTTTTCTCTTCTTTTTTCGCTTTTATTTATCACGTAAATTTTACTATTTTATAAAAAGGAGAGAAATATCGTTCCTGATGCCGCATACGTTAAAACCGAATTGAAATTGTTTTCAAGTGTGCTCTCTGGCTTTAAATTTCTTTAATGCATTATATATATATATATATATATATATATATATATATATATATATATATATATATATATATATATATATATATATATATATATATATATATATATATATATATATATATATATATATATATATATATATATATATATATAGGGAGGACGTTGCTCCGTCCGAAGCGATGTAAGTACCCCCCATTGAGCATAACTCGCGGAGTTATAGGATGGGCTAGACCATTCTGTTTCACTCCGTTGTCCTTTGATTCGTTCTTTTTCGCGTTTCACCTTCTCAGAGGGTCTCAAGTGTACCCTCGCCTCATATTGGAATGTCTATGATCCCAATACCTCTCCACAAAATTTTTTCACATGTTCCCACAAATTTACAAGCGCTTACTCATACATTACCTTTAGAAAACAAAACAGAAAATAGCTAAATTCAAATAAGCATCAGAGATGCTTCGAGGGGCGACATCCAAAGAATGCCCTTCATCCACCCCTCACCCCATCATCACTTGGGAGTTAGCGGCCGCCGATGATGCGGATAGTGCCACCAGGACCCCGCGCTCGGCTTGCCCCGGTGCACGGTTTTTTTTCATCAATTTCTGCAACATTGCTGTCTTTTCTAATTTCCCCTTTGTCGAACACCATCTCTTTATAAAACAAAACTAAGGAAAACAAAATGGCGAAACTCAGAGCTGCCTCGGTGCTTCGAGGGGCGGCATCCAGAGAATGCCCCTCATCACCCTATCATCACTTGGGAGTTGTCGGCCTCCGATGATAGGGATGGTGCCGCCATGACCCGGCGTCTGGCTTGCCCCAGTGCACGGTCTTCTTTTTTCATGAATTTCTGCAACATTCGCGGTCTTTTTTCTAATTTCCCCTTTGTCAAACACCATCTCTCTTCTTCTAAACCTCATCTTTTGTTTCTAACCGTAACTCAGGTGCTTGAGTGTGCTGACAACAAACCTTATTTTGTTACCTCATACTGTCTCTACCCTCAATTTTCAGCCAAAAGCGGTTGTTGCGTATATGTGCGCAACGATGTCATTCTCTTTCGTCTCTCTATTTTGTAGTCTACTGAATTCTCTACTTTATGGCTTAAGCTCTCTTGCAATTCCACTACTAAATTTATTTGTTCTGTCTATTTATCTCCTAATTCTACTGACAAAAAATTCTTCGACTAATTAAACTCTAAAATAGAGCACATTCTTTCTCCTCTCTCCGAAATCATCATTTTAGGCGATTTCAATATTCATAACCGCCAATGTCTTTCATTTAGTTCTCATGATCCAGCAAGTGAACTCGCCTACGACTCTTCTATCCAGAACAACCTTGAGCAGTTGGTGCAACTCCCTACCCGGCAAGAAGACGTTTCTGGCATTTCGGTGCTGCTGACTTGTCTGACTTGTGGTTGTACTTCACTGATTTCCCATGGAATGATTACTGATTTCATGGGAGGGGTCCCTTGGAGTGTGCTGAGCGTATAACCGAGGTGATTCTCTCTAGCATGGTGGCGTACATTCTATATTTCCCTTCTGTTAAACCTAACAAACCTTGGTTTAACTCTATTTGTTCTCGCGCTATCCGCCGCATGGATGCTGCCTTCAGAAATTATCGTCGTCTTCAAACTCCTGAAACTCATTCAACTTATACTTCATCCCTTAATCGTGCAAAATCTATTCTTTGAGATACCAAAAACTCTTTTCTCCGTCGTAAATGCAATAATCTCGCCCTTTCTGGCATTTTGCAAAAAATGTCAACTAACTTTGTTTCTTCCTTTTTCCCTCCTCTAGTTTCTACTGATGTTACAACTGCCATTTTACCTTCTACTAAAGCTGGACTCTTCGCTCAAACTTTTGCCTCTAACTACATTAGACGATTCCGGAGCTATTTCTCCTCATTCAACACCCTCCAACTCACGCCTAAAATTGTAATTTCTTCTAAAGTTGTTATTTCTGCTCTCTCTGAGCTTAACACTAAGAAGGCTCATGGTCCTGGTGGTATTTCTCGTGTGGTTCTCAAAACTTGCGCTTCTAAGCTTTCACCCTGCCTTGATAAACTATTTCGTCTTTCTCTGCCCTTCGACTTTCCTACTTGCTGGAAACGTGCGCTCATTCAGCCTGTACCGAAGAATAGGGACCCCTCTCAACTCTCTATCGTCCTATTTCTTTAACCTCCGTTCTGTCTAAGTTTTCGAATCTATATATTTAACAGAAAAATTTGGAAATACTTGAATTCTTCTAATCTTATCTTTCATCGCCAGTATGACTTTTGTAAAGATCATTCTACTGATGATCATCTTTCCCTACTTTCTGACTCTTGTTCCTCCGCTCTTCGGGGTTTCGGTGTCTCTTTTGCTATGGCGCTAGACATATCGAAAGCCTTTGATAGTCTGATACAAAGCTTTGATTTCCAAACTTCCCTCTTTCGGAATCTATCCTCCTCTCTGTGATCTTCTTTCTGATTTCCTTTCCAGTCGTTCTATAGCAAGTGTTGCAGATTGCCACCATTCTTCCTTTAAATCAATAAATAGTAGCGTTCCTCAAGGATCTGTCCTATCCCCAACTCTTTTTCTAATTTTCATCAATAACCTTCTCTCTATTACTTTGTCTCCTATCCACTCTTATTCCAATGACACCACCCTTCATTAACCCTTTCAATTTGAAAAACGCCCTTCCCAACAGCAATTGTTAGACTCAAGAAGGATGGCCTTGGAGCAACTGACCTCTGATCTTTTCCGTATTTTAAATTGTGGTGGAGAAGCCATGGCCGTTTTCAATGCCTCAAAAACTCAATTCCTCCATCTTTCTACTCGACACACTTCCACACAATTATGACATCTTCGAAAACACTCAACTCAAACCATCATCTGTCTTCAATATTCTGGGTGTTTCTTTTTCTCGTGATCTTTCTTCAAAGATCACATTACTTCTCTTTCTAAACAAGCTTCTGAGAGATAGGTGTTCTGAGGAGCCTTCAGAATTTTTTTCACACTACCCCAGTTACCTGCTCTTTATGTGGATGTTGTTCGGCCCTGTATGGAGTGCGCCTCACACATCTGGGGTGGTTCCACACACACAGCTCTTCTTGAAAAGGTAGAGTGTGGGACTTTTCGTCTTATACACTCTTTTGCTCTTACTAACTCTCAGCAATTTCTTTCTTCCCATCGAATTGTTGCGTCACTCTCTCTATACTATCGCTATTACAACGAATATTGCTCTTCTGAACTTTCACGTCCCATACCTCCTCCATTGAGAAGGGCTCTTGCGACACGACTTTTTGCATAGTCTCATCTTTTCTCTTTCCAACTCTCCGATCCCAAACTTAACCGCTATGCTCAATCTTACATGTACTCTACTGGTAAAGTCGGGAACACTCCCTTTTATCTGTTTTCCCAACTTCCTTTGACTTGCACACTTTTAAACGCCATGTATCCGGGTCACGACTATTCCCTTTGCTCATCAGAGTATTATATATATATATATATATATATATATATATATATATATATATATATATATATATATATATATATATATATATATATATATATATATATATATATATATATATATATATATATATAAATTAAAACCAATTTGATTAAGACACGATATGAGGAAAAATTATGCTTGTGATTACGTGATTGTTAAAGGTTTGTTTGAAGAAGACAGAATGATCTTAGCGAAAAAATTTGGTTTGCAAATTAAAAATACTTTTTAATTAATATGTAATAAAATAGATAGAAATATCGGACAGAGTAGATGGTGATCATCTTCATTTACGAGCAAAATTTGTTTACTCTTATGTTCTCAGAATTAATAACTTCAACATTTTGAAGCTGCATAAAAGGGTTAAAAACAGAAAACACTTGGGATTTATTTATAGAATAAATATGCCTCTTATGTTTAATTCCCGGTACACATCTGTAAATACTAAACATAATAGCCACAGCATGCATCATTTCGTTTATCTTTGAAAATATCAAATATATACTATATATATAATATATATTATATATATATATATATATATATATATATATATATATATATATATATATATATATATATATATATATATATATATATATATATATATATATATATATATATATATATATATATATATATATATATATATGCACACACGCGTGTGAGGAGACTGCACTAATTTTGTATGAGGATTGGCAACTCTTAAGTTTTGTTGTTTTTTTTTGTCATATCTGTTCTGTGGAATTCAATGCCATTTTTTTTTTACTCTTCCTGTATTTCACCATCCTCACTTCAAAACTTTTATTTATGCCCCTCTGTGAGGCCTGAGTTATGTTGTCTGAGATTTTCACTCCCTGAGGATGGCTGTTCACGTGAGTGAAGGCGAAATGTTGAAAAAGAAAATTTCTGATGCCTTTGACATGACAGAGTCTATTTAAAATTTTAATTTTGAAATGTTATTTTGAGTTTAATAGTCTTTGACCCTATTTATTTACTCGAAATTGAAGCATCCATGGAAAAGATAGAAATTATAACTTGTACAGCAACACCGATGCACAAGTGATAATAGTAAAGAATGTTGGAGCTCTTCTTTTCTCATCTGTGTGTTTGTCTTGGACTTTTTTTTAATCTCTCTTCTATTTACAAAAAAAAAAAAGAGAGAGAGAGAGAGAGAGAAATAAATCTTGGTTGAAGTTTTTTTTCTATTTTATTAACAAATATTTATTATTCATTTAAAATGAAGAAAGAAAGAAAAAGTTGGTATGAAGGTCTCATCTTTCTATTTTATTTTTAATGGAATCGAAACTTGATCCTTTATAAGTGGAGGAAAAAGTTTTTATTTCATTTATTCTTTATTATTATTTCCCATTTTTATATATATTTTTTCCTTTTTCCTTTTTGAAGGCCTAAATTAATTGGAATTTATAAATCCCTAGATTATTTAGATAAAAGATATCTCACACACATACTCTCATATATTATATATATATATATATATATATATATATATATATATATATATATATATATATATATATATATATATATATATATATATATATATATATATATATATATATATATATATATATATATATTATATTATTATATTATAATTTTTAAAAAGAAGGAAGAGAAAATGAGAAAAAAGAGAATTTATATTTTCAAAAGT
>SEYY01021197.1:82500-87500 GCA_009176605.1 Armadillidium nasatum | reverse complement strand
TCACAAATTCAACTTTATTATATATATTATATATATATATATATATATATATATATATATATATATATATATATATATATATATATATATATATATATATATATATATATATATATATATATATATATATATATATTGCAATTTTGTGGTATTTAGTTTCCAGGCTGGTTATTAATAAATATTTGATATTATGAAATAATTATTTTAACAAAAGTTTGAGGAAAAGTTTGTGTCTATTTATATAAATTGGTTATCATGAATCTTATAAAGTTTATATCAAAAAGAATATTTAAAGTATAATATAATTTTGAGATTTATTGGAATTAAGCTTTGGTTTATTAATATAACATTGTTTATATATAATTAAGGTTTTAATGCATTTACATCTCTCTGGAATTAATGTCGTTTAAGAATTTAAAGTGAATGTTGCACGTTTGGAGATTTTTTCATGTTTGCATTTAAAGTATATTTAGGTCATATGTAAATATTAACTTAAGTATTAAAATAGAATATAATACCCATAACGCAAACTCTTTCTCTTCTCAATACTTTGTTTTTTCATTTGTTAGGTTAAAGCTTCCGTATTATCTTCTGAATTTTTTTTTTTTTTTTTATCTCCCAAGCAATTTAAATCCTTCTCATATCGGATTTATTAAATCTTTTCCTCAACTTTTATGGCCCCAGGTTTAGAACATTAATGAAATTAAATGTGAATAGCTTCCATTAACTATTCATTCACAAGCTTCAAACATTTCAAAACATTACATTTTAAGTAAATTAGGAGAATGTGAATCTTGGTCAATAGTTTTATGATAAGGTATGAGAATCTTTGTAGGTGTTTTAAAAGACTCAAAGAAGAATTCGAAACTGCGTCTCTTCTTAAAACACCTTTTCAAAACTTTATTCTTGTACGGTTATAATACTCTCTTTAAAATTTGTGCGATAGCAGCCACAAGTATATATATATATATATATATATATATATATATATATATATATATATATATATATATATATATATATATATATATATATATATATATATATATATATATATATATATATATATATATATATATATATATATATATTTAAAAAAAAGTTTTTATAGATTAATATTTATTAATATACGATATATATATATATATATATATATATATATATATATATATATATATATATATATATATATATATATATATATATATATATATATATATATATATATATATATATATATATATATATATATATATATATATATATATATATATATATATATATATATATATATATATATATATATATATATATATATATATATGCGTTTAAGAAGCCCTCGTTGAATCCGCAAATTGACATTTTCTACCGTTTAATTAAAAACCTTTTTAGGATTTTTTTTCCTTCTCTGGACCTAAATTTTCTTAATATTGACAGACTGCTTTTAAAACTCATAAAGGCCAAAGGGGTTATATATATATATATATATATATATATATATATTATATATATATATATATATATATATATATATATATATATATATATATATATATATATATATATATATATATATATAATATATATATATATATATATAATATTAGTGATGGATTGAATGTCATATGTACTCATTTGCGGATGCGGAATCGGTTGTAGAATTTTTCGTCAAAGCGGATGCGGATGTTAGAATTTTCGAAAGTCGATGCGAATGCGGATGTCAGTTTTGATGAGGATGCGAATGCGTATGCTATAATTATATATATATATATATATATATATATATATATATATATATATATATATATATATATATATATATATATATATATATATATATATATATATATATTATATTATATTATATATTGTTTCCTCTGGTGGGCAAAGGCTAGAGGCCTACTCATATCCACCAGAGTTGGGGAGCATTCGGAATCTGGTAACTAATGGCCGACGCGACCCGATACACGGCGTTTAAAAGTGTGCAAGTCTAAGGAAGTTGGAAAAACAGATAAAGGGAGTGTGTTCCAGACTTTACCAGTAGTGTATATGTAAGATTGAGCATAGCGGTTAAGTCTGGGGTCGAAGAGTTGGACAGAGAAAAGATGAACTGTGTAGAAAGTCGTGTCGCACGAGTCCTTCTCAATGGAGGAGGCATTCGACATGAGAGTTCAGAAGAGCAATGTCCGTTGTAATAGCGATAGTATAGAGAGAGTGACGCAACAATTCGACGGGAAGAAAGAGATTGTGAGAGTTAGTAAGAGCAAGAGAGTTCATAAGACGAAAAGCTCTAGACTCCACCTTTTCAAGAAAAGCTATATGTGTGGAACCACCACAGATGTGCGAGGCGTACTCCATACAGGGGCGAACAACACCCCTATACAGAGCAAGCAACTGGGATGGCGTAAAAAAAACCACGAAGGCGCCTCAGAATACCCAACCTCTTAGAAGCTTGTTTAGAGAGAGAAATAATGTGATCTTTCCAAGAAAGATCACGAGAAAAAAATCACCTTGAATATGGAGGACAGATGATGGTTTGAGTTGTGTTTTCGAAGATGTCAATTGTGTGGAAGTGTGTCGAGTAGAAAGATTGAGGAATTGAGTTTTTGAGGCATTAAAAACGACCATGACTTCTCCACCACAATTTGAAATACGGAAAAGATCAGAGGTCAGTTGCTCCAAGGCCATCCTTCTTGAATCTAACAATTGATGTTGGGAGGAGCGTTTTTCAAATTGAAAGGATTAATGAAGGGTGGAGTCATTGGCATAAGAGTGGATAGGAGACAAAGCAATAGAGAGAAGGTTATTGATGAAAATTAGAAAAAGAGTTTGGGATAGGACAGATCCTTGAGGAACACCACGATTTATAGGAAGAACGGTGGCCGTCTACAGCAGCTGCCATAGAACGACCGGAAAGGAAATGAGAGAAGGATAGATTCCGAAAGAGAAAAGTTTGGAAATCAAAGCTTTGTGCCAGACTCTATCCAAGTCTTTCGATATGTCTCGCGCCGCAGCGAAAGATTCACCGAAACCCTGAAGAGCAGAGGACGAAGAGTCAGAAAGTAGAGAAAAAAGATCACCAGTAGAACGTTCTTTACGAAAGCCATACTGGCGATCAGAGATAAGGTTAGAAGAATTGAGGTGTTTCCAAATTTTCCTGTTAAGGATAGTTTCGAAAACTTTAGAAAGATCGGAGGTTAAAGAAAAAGGACGATTGTTAGAGGGTTGAGAGTAGTCCCCTTCTTCGGCACAGGTTGATTGAGCGCACGTTTCCAGCAAGAAGGGAAGATCGAAGTAGAAAGGCAAAGACGAAATAATTTACCAAGACAGGGTGCAAGCTCGGAAGCACAAGTTTTGAGAACCACAGGAGGAATACCATCAGGACCATACGCCTTCTTAGTGTTAAGGTCAGAGAGAGCAGAAATGACATCTTTAGAAGAAATTATAATATTAGGCAGAAATAAGTTGGAGGGGGGTTGAAGGAGGAGGAATAGCTCTGGAATCATCTAAGGTAGAGTTAGAGGCAAAAGTTTTACCAAAGAGTTAGCTTTAGAGGAAGGCAAAACGGCAGTTGTACCGACGGAAGATACTAATGGAGGAAAAGGGGAAGAATCAAAGTTAGTTGACATTTTTTGAAAATTGTTAGAAAGGGCTGGAAGAAGAAGAACCAGAAAGATTATTGCATTTTTTACCTAGAAATGAGCTCTTTAGAGTTGTGAAGAATAGATTTTGCACGATTCCGGGATTAAGTATAAGTTGCATGAGTTTCTGGAGTTTGAAGACTACGGAAATCCTTGAAGTCAGCTTCCATTCGGCGAATAGCTGACGAATAAACAGAGTTAAACCTAGGTTTGCTAGGTTTAGTAGAAATTAAAGAATATGGAATGTACGCGTCCATTCCAGAAAGAATCACCTCGGTTATGCTCTCTGCACACTCAGAGAGATCCCTTCCACGGAAGCAGTAAGCATTCCGTGGGAAATCAGAAAAGTACAACCGCAAATCAAACCAGTTAGTGGCACCGAAATGACAGAAATGTTTCCTCGTAGAAGGCGATCGCCGTTCTTGCGGGAGATTTGAAGAAACAGAACAAGATGCAGAGATAAGAAGGTGATGGGATGAACCCAGAGGAGGGAAGAGTTTAACAGAATATGGGGAATTGTTAGAAGTTAGGAAAAGATCAAGTATGTTGGGTTCATCACCATGGCGATCAGGGATACGGGTAGGGAGATGCACCAACTGCTCAAGGTTGTACGGGATAGAACTGCGGTGGGAGAGTTCACTAGCTGGATCATGAGAGCTAGATTAAAGCCATTGGCGGTGATGACTATTTAAATCTCCTAAAATGAGGATTTCAGAGAAAGGAAAAGAAGAAAAAATGTGTTCTATTTTGGAGTTAAGATAATCTAAGAATTTTTTATAGTCTGTAGAATTAGGAGATAGACAACAAATGTATTTAGTTGTAGAGTTGCAGGCAAGTTTAAGCCATAAAGTAGTGAATTCAGAAGATTCCAAAGTAGAGACACGAGAACAGACAACATTGTTTCTCACATATGTCCAACATCCGCCTTTGGCTGAAAATTGAGGATAGAGACAGTAGGAGGAAACAGAGTAGGGTTTATTGTCAGAGCACTCAGACACCTGGGTTTCAGTTAGGAACAAGAGGTGAAGTCTAGAAGGTGGTGTTCAGCAAAGTTGATATTAGTAAAGAGACTGCGAATGTTTCAGAAGTTAATGAAAAAAGAAAACCATGCACCAGGGCAAGTCGGGTTCAAGGTCTTGGTGCCACCAAGCCCATCACCGAAGTCCACCAACTCCAAAGTGGTAATGGGGGAAGGGGTGGATGATGGGCTCTATTTGGAAGCCTCCCCCCCCCTCCAGGCTTCTCCGAGGCAGTTTCACGTTTCGCCATTTTTTTTAAAATTTAATGTACGTGTAAGCCTTTGTAAATTTGTAAGGTACATGTGAAGAAAGGGAAAGGTTGTGGAGGCATTGACACTCC
>SEYY01021197.1:30000-75000 GCA_009176605.1 Armadillidium nasatum | reverse complement strand
AGGAATATTGCCTTCAGGGATTACCATCGTCTTCAAACTCCAGAAATTCCTGCTACTTATATTTCATCCCGGAATCGTGCAAAATCTATCTTTCGGAGCACTAAAACCTTTTTTCTCTTTAGAAAATGCAATAATCTTTCTGGTTCCTCTTCCTCACGCTCTTTTTGGCATTTTGCAAAAAAAAAAAAAAAAAAAAAGAAATGCCAACCCTAACTTTGCTTCTTCCTCTTTCCCTCCATTAGCATCTTCCGACAGCACAACTGCTGTTTTACCTTCTAAAGCTGAACTCTTTGCTCAAACTTTTGCCTCTAACTCTACCTTAGACGATTCCGGAGTTATTCCTCCTCCTTCAACCCCCTCCAACTCATTTATGCCTAAAATTAGAATTTCTTCTAAAGATGTCATTTCTGCTCTCTCTGAGCTTAATACTAAGAAGTCGTATGGTCCCGATGGTATTCCTCCTGTGGTTCTCATAACTTTTGATTCTGAGCTTGCACCCTACCTTGGTAAACTATTTCGTCTTTGTCTCTCTACTTCAACCTCCCTTCTTGTTGGAAACATGCGCTCATTCAGAATGTGCCAAAGAAGGGGGACTCCTCTCAACCCTCTAACTACCGTCCAATTTCGTTGACCTCCGTTCTTTCTAAAGTTTTCGAATCTATCCTTAACAGGAAGATTTGGAAACATCTCAATTCTTCTAATCTTATCTCTGATCGCCAGTATTGGTTTCGAAAGAAACGCTCTACTAGTGATGTTCTCTCCCTTCTCTCTGACTCTTGGTCCTCTGCTCTTCGGCATTTCGGTGAATCCTTTGCTGTGGCGCTGAACATTTAGAAAGCTTTCGATAGAGTCTGGCACAAAGCTTTGATTTCTAAACTTCCCTCTTTCGTTATCTATCCTTCTCTCCGTGATCTCTCTAATTTCCTTTCTGGTCGTTCTATAGCAGCTGTTGTAGACGGCCACCGTTCTTCCTTTAAATTTATTAATAGTGGTGTTCCTCAGGGTTCTGTCCTATCTCCAACACTTTTTCTGCTTTTCATTAATGATCTTTTCTATTACCTCATCTCCTATCCACTCCTATGCTGATGACTCCACCCTTCATTATTCCTTCCAGTTTGAAAAACGCCCCACCCAACAGCAGTTCATAAACTCGAGAAGGGTAGCCTTGGAGCAGCTAACCTCTGATCTTTCACGTATTTCAGTTTTGGGCAGAGAAAACATGGTTGTTTTCAATGCCTCAAAAACTCAATTCCTCTATCTCTCCACTTGACACAATCTTCCACACAACTATGTCTTCTTCGAAAACACACAATTCAAACCTTCATCTGTTCTTAATATTCTTGGCGTATCCTTTTCTCGTGATATTTCTTGGAAAGATCACATTACTTCTCTTTTTAAACACCCTTCTAAGAGGTTGGGTGTTCTGAGGCGCCTTCAATATTTCTACACCACCCCAGTTGCTTGCTCTGTATAGGGTTGTTGTCCGTCCCTGTATGGGGTATGCTTCGCGCGTCTGGGGTGGTTCTACTCATACAGCTATCCTTGAGAAGGTGGAGTCTAGGGCTTTTCGTCGCATCATCTCTCCTGCTCTTACTAACTCTCTCCAATCTCTTTCTGCCCGTCGAATTGTTGCGTCACTCTCTCTTTACTATCGCTATTACAGTGGACACTGCTCTTCTGAACTCTCTTGTTGCATACCTCCTCTATTGAGAAGAGCTCGTGCGTCGCGCCTTTCTACACAGTCTCATCCTTTCTCTGTTAAACTCTTCAACCCCAGATTTAACCGCTATGCTCAATCTTAAATATACTGTACTGGTAAAGTCTGTAACACACTCCCTATATGTTTTCCCAACTTCATTTGACTTGCGTACTTTCAAACGCCGTGTATCTGGACATGTCGGCCACCATCGACCCGGATAGATTTTTCCCAACTCTGGTGGAATTTGGAAGGCCTCCAGCCTTTGCCCACCGGAGGAGAATAATATATATATATATATATATATATATATATATATATATATATATATATATATATATATATATATATATATATATATATATATATATATATATATATATATATATAATATATATATAATTTATTTTTTTTTTAATATAGGTTAATTTTATTTAAGTATTAATTAATTATTATAATAATCATAATAATAGTAACAATCATAATAATAATAATAATGATAATAATAATAATTAATAATAATAATAATAATAGTAATAATAATTAAATTTATTTTGTTAATTATAATAAATATGATAATTGTCATGACGATTAAACATTTCCTAAAAATTTATCATTGTTAATTATCTTTATAAAATAGGATCGATTTCCTTTAATTAATTTAAAAAAATTTCGTTTCAATTTCCATTATTGGTTTTTAATATATTGATTAAAAAAGGAATTGTAATTATTTACCATTTTTAAGCACTTTGCAAAATACCTAATTTTACTCTCTCTCTCTCTCTCTCTCTCTCTCTCTCTCTCTCTCTCTCTCTCTCTCTCTCTCTCTCTCTCTCTCTCTCTCTCTCTCTCTCTCTCTCTCTCTCTCTCTCTCTCTCTCTCTCTCTCTCTCTCTCTCTCTCTCTCTCTCTCTCTCTCTCTCTCTCTCTCTCTCTCTCTCTCTCTCTCTCTCTCTCTCTCTCTCTCTCTCTCTCTCTCTCTCTCTCTCTCTCTCTCTCTCTCTCTCTCTCTCTCTCTCTCTCTCTCTCTCTCTCTCTCTCTCTCTCTCTCTCTCTCTCTCTCTCTCTCTCTCTCTCTCTCTCTCTCTCTCTTCTCTCTTCTCTCTCTCTCTCTCTCTCTCTCTCTCTCTCTCTCTCTCTCTCTCTCTCTCTCTCTCTCTCTCTCTCTCTCTCTCTCTCTCTCTCTCTCTCTTTTCTCTCCTCTCTCTCTCTCTCTCTCTCTCTCTCTCTCTCTTTTTTTTTTTTTTTCTTTTTCTTTATATATATATATATATATATATATATATATATATATATATATATATATATATATATATATATATATATATATATATATATATATATATATATATATATATATATATATATATTAAATTATTGATGATTGGAGAATTTTCATAAGTATAAAATATCATAATTAAATTCTCTTGGCTTTGTTTAATTTGATCGTGCTTCAAATATAAAATCTTGACATTGCAAAACTTAAATTCTCACTTTATTATATATATATATATATATATATATATATATATATATATATATATATATATATATATATATATATATATATATATATATATATATATATATATATATATATATATATATATGTGTGTGTGTGGACCGACCGGGGCCCAGGCCTCGTCCCCTGCAAACTAGGAATTAGGAAAAACCTGGTGTTTGCCTGCCGTTGTTAAAATGTCAAATTATACTTAATATTAATTGTGGATTAAATCAAACAAAATATAATAAGAATATTAAGGTTTTTTCTCTTGTTTTTTGAATATTTTCTTTTTCTTTTTTGTTTCTTTTGACTGCTACTCTTCTGCTAGTGAATGTTTTTTTGTTTTGATTTTAGATGCCCCCATTTGTCAACTCTAACTTTGATTCTTCCTCTTTTCCAAACTTAGTATCTTCAGACTGCACAACTGCAGTTTTGTCTTCTTGTAGAGCTGAACTCTTTGCTCAAACGTGTGCCCCTAATTCAACCTTAGACGATTCCGTAGCTGTTCCTATTCCTTCAACCCCCTCCAACTCATTTATACCTAAAATTGTAATTTCTTCGAAAGACTTCATTTCTGCTCTCTCTCTGAGCTTAACACAAAGAAGACATACGGTCCCGATGGTGTTCCTCCTGTGGTTCTCAAAACTTTTGTTTCCGAGCTTGCACCCTGCCTTTGTAAACTATTTCATCTATGTCTTTCTACTTCAACTTTCCTTTCTTGTTGGAAACGTGCACTCATTCAGCCTGTGCCGAAGAAGGGTGGACCCATCTCAACCTTGTAACCATCGTCCTATTTCTTTAACCTCCGTTCTTTCTAAAGTTTTCGAATCTATCCTTAACAGGAAGATTCGGAAACATCTCAATTCTTCTAATCTTATATATTATCGCCAGTATGGCTTACGTGAGAAACGCTCTACTGGTGATCTTCTTCCCATTCTCTCTGACTCTTCACCTTCCTCTCTTCGTCATTTCGATATTTTGTTGTGGCTCTGGACAAATCGAAAGCTTTCGATAGATTCTGGCACAAAGCTTTGATCTCCAAACTTCCCTCTTTCGGTATCTATCCTTCTCTCTGTGGCCTTCTCTCCGATTTCCTTTCTGGTCGTTCTATAGCAACTGTTGTAGATGGCCACCGTTCTTCCTATAAATCTATAAATAGTGATGTTCCTCAGGGTTCTGTCCTATCCCCAACACTTTTTTCTGTTTTTCATTAATGACCTTCTCTCTGTTACTTCATCTCCTATCCACTCATATGCCGATGACTCCACTCTGCATTATTCCTTTCAATTTGAAAGGCAAACCTCCCAACAGCATTTCATAGATGCAAGATGGGTAGGCTTGGAGCAACTGACCTCTGATCTTTCTCGTATTTCAAATTGGACCAGAGAAAACATGGTCGTTTTCAATGCCTCAAAAACTCAATTCTCCATCTTTCTACTTGACACAATCTTCCACACAACTGTGAAATCTTTTTGAAAACACACAACTCAAACCTTCATCTCTCCTTAATATTCTCGGTGTTACTTTTTCTCGTGATCTTCCTTGGAAAGATCACATTTGTTCTCTCTAAACAAGCTTCTAAGAGGTTAGGTGTTCTGAGGCGCGTTCAGAATTTCTTCACTCCACCCCGGTTTCTTGCTCTTTATAGGGGTGCTGTTTGCCCCTGCATGGAGTTTGCGTCACGCGTCTTTGGTGGTTCCACTCATACAGCTCTCCTTGTGAAGGTGGAGTCTGTGGTTTTTCGTCTTGTCATTAACGACCTTCTCAATGCGCTTTTAACTCTGTTCACTCATATGCTGATGACTGAACTCTACATTCTTCTACTCATTTCAGATCTTCTCCCTCTTTTGATTCTATTCCTGCTGATATGGATGGGATTTCTCTGTGGTGTCATATCAGCCTTGGAAATTCAATTCTTTAAAAACTCAACTTCTTCACATCTTCCTCTCCAAAACACCTCCCAACTTTCCTATCTTCTTCGATGGCTCTCCCGTTTCACATGTAAATAACATTAACATTCTCTCTTAACATAAACACTAAATTGTCTTTGGAAACCACATATCACAATGGTTGCTAAGGCCTTCTGTAAGAAGCTGGGAATACTGTTCAGATTGACAAATTTTTTCTTCTGAGCAATTACTCCAATTATATAAGGGTCTTATTCGCCTTTGTATGGAGTACTGTTCTCACATATGGGGTACTCCAGTTCCTCCTCTCTTCTGGATAGAGTTGAGTCTAAGGCTAAAAGATTAATTAACTGTCTTCTATTTTCAAACTCTCTTGATCCTCTATCTCTGCGACGTGACGTTGGCGAAATATCTCTTTTCTACAGGTATTACAATGGCAGGGGCTCGAGGAAATTTGCCTATCGCATTCCATCACCATTGCATTGCCCTCGTTGCACAAGGGGTGCCCTGCTCTCTCACGAATTTTATGTGGATGCTGGAATCCTCAGACTTGCCCGTTGTGATACTTTCTCCTTTCCTACCACTTCTGTTCTGTGGAACTCCCTACCATCATCTACTTTTCCTCCTGCATTTAATCTTCATCTCTTCAAGGCTTCCATATGTTTCCACCTGAGTATATTATGCATTAGGTTCGGAGCTGGGTGGGTTATCTTCTTTCTTTCTCCTTTATTAGCTCATTTCTTGAAAAGGGCTATGCCCTTGATTGGTGGTGATATATATATATATATATATATATATATATATATATATATATATATATATATATATATATATATATATATATATATATATATATATATATATATATATATATATATATATTATATATATGTGTGTGTGTGTGTGTGACGTTTGTTCGCTCGCGTGCGTGTGTGCAATATGGATTTTTACTTCATTCTGTATTATTTCTGACAGCATTTTTAATTTTATAGAAATAGAGCTTATTCTGTCTATTATTATTGTGAATCTAAAATATATATATATATATATATATATATATATTATATATATATATATATATATATATATATATATATATATATATATATATATATATATATATATATATATATATATATATATATATATATATATATATATATATATATATATATATATATATATATATATATATATATATATATATATATATATATATTGAAGGGGGAGAGAGAAATACACATTGTGTATTGTGTTCTTGAAGGCCAATTTGAGTTTGAATGGAGAGCTTAATTTAAATTTTGTTGTTAAATTTTGCTATTCACTTTTTTTTTTAATTAATATTTTTTTTCATAACAATATAAAACATATAATTACAAATATAAATATATTCTCAATATCACAGAATAGCATAAGCTTTATATATATATATATATATATATATATATATATATATATATATATATATATATATATATATATATATATATATATATATATATATATATATATATATATATATATATATATCTCGCATAGTGTAGCTAATTGGTCCAGGTTCCTTCCCGTACTGTTTGAAGCCGCACTATTCGAGGAATGTAAACTATAGGAAAAATGATAATTGGTTTCAATTATCATTTTTGTCATTTTTTTTTTCAATTATGAGTGTATAAATGACGATTTCCATTCTTGTAAGAAATAATAAAATGAAACTAATGAAAAATAAAACGACAAATTTAAAAGTTTTTATTAATGTTTTATTGAACAAAAAATATTTAAAGATTTCATATTTTATTACTAAAAAATGCAATATTGAAGTGCTCTGGTTTCTTCTTTGGCCTCTTCTCTTCATACAAAAAAGGCTGATCATAATTTAAAAAAAATTGAAAATGATAAATGGCACAACTAATTAGTTGATTACTGAAAAGTAAATGTGTGTCTAGACCAGTTATCGTAAAATACAAGCTCAGAGCGGGAAGGATGCTTGCGTTTTTCACTTATTATTATAAAAAAAATTGCTAATTTTAAAATTAATAATCAGCACTATAGTGAATCCGCACTGATCGGAGCCTCATTATGCGAGGATATATATATATATATATATATATATATATATATATATATATATATATATATATATATATATATATATATATATATATATATATATATATATATATATATATATATATATATATATTAAATGGGTCATCACCAACTGCTTCTAATAGTATCTTAATCGTTCGCAGTGGTCCAATTTTCAGATCCATTTCGCCACAGTTCTAATATTGAATTTCCCAAAATTTTATGGTAAAAGAATTTAAGAAGCTAAAGGATATTTACATTTTTGTTGGTGGGAATTGGGGCAGGGTCAAGCGCAAGGATATTAATAGACGTTATAGCTTTGCAAACTTCGTAAAGTCCACATTAATGTCCCTTAATAAAAATTGAACTCATATATTATATATATATATATATATATATATATATATATATATATATATATATATATATATATATATATATATATATATATATATATATATATATATATATATATATATATATATATATATATATATATATATATATATATATATATATAGGCCACAAGTACGACGGGCAGATAATCTTAACGAGATTTTGATTTGCAGTTGTAAATCATTCCACTCAAATTAACCTCACGCTCTTTCCTGACACCGTTTTGAGGGTTTAACCCATCGAAATTGGACTCGTCGGGAGAAGGAGCTCCGAAAATCGGTGTCAGGAAGTTACCTGAGCTTTCGGTATTGCTACGTCCTCCTCACAATCTTTCTTGACCTTTTTTTGTGGTTCAATCCGGCTGAAATTTGACTCGAATCTGGGGGAAGGGGTCCGTGAGCCTTTAAAAAATGTCAGGAAGGTCCCTGAGATTTCAACTTTGCGTGCAATTGCAGAAAAGACCATTAGGCTTATCTGCCCGACGTTCTTGCAAACAGAGGCGAGCAAGCACACCCATATATATATATATATATATATATATATATATATATATATATATATATATATATATATATATATATATATATATATATATATATGCAGAATCACATACATAAATTTGCCATTTCAAAGTAAATGGTTGTACGTGGGCACAGAGAAAGGCAACATTCACGTAGTAAATATCGAGGTCTTCCAATTATCTGGGTATATAATCAACTGGAACAAAGCAATTGAAATGTAAGTACCATTAAATAAGCTTACATTGCATTTCATTTGAAACTTGCATTTAACTCTATCACCTTTATTACCTTTTTTGTTTAATAGGTCGTAATAGTGAAATTTTTTTTTTTTTTTTTCGTAGTCTAAATTATGAAATTAAATTTTTAAAAGGTAAATAAATATAAATAGAGATGATAAATCTTGTGTTAAACAACGTTAGTTTTAGTGGTTAATGAATTAAGAGAAAGTATAACAAATGCAGATTTCTCCTTTGAAATGTTATTATTGGGTTAATTGTACTGTTTATAGTTTACAAAAGTTTCGTTTCTCATTCTGGCATGGTTTCACCTAAATATTAGTGAGAAATTTTTGCAATATATTTAGTTAAATATGTAAAGATTTATGAACTACTTTCTTTGAATTGATATTAATATCTATTGTACATTAATATCAGCATAATAGCGATAGGATTCTATATTTTACGGTAGAAATCATAGAAATGCAATTTGTTAATAATTTACTATTTTTTTTTTATCTATAGTTTCATTTATTTTATAAATATTTTTAAATTTAAAATAAATATTATTGTTAATAACTTTAAATCTGAAATATTATAAATAAGGAAATTGAAGAATGGAAAATTTATTCCAGAGAGTCTCGTTTTGTTTAATTTTGTTCTTACCCTAATTTTTCTTTGCGTTCATGCATCTATCATCTCCTTTTACGGTTTATCATTATGCGTATTATTATTATTATTATTATTAGTAGTAGTAGTTAATTTCCATTATTTTTTTTATATTATAGATCCAGAAAGACTCATCCGGGCGCTGTGGTTCACATAAGTGATTGTCCTGTTGATCCCAGCAAGTATATATATATATATATATATATATATATATATATATATATATATATATATATATATATATATATATATATATATATATATATATATATATATATATATATATATATATATATATATATATATATATATTAGCGTTAATTTTACACTCAAAGGAACATTGAATGGACACTAAAAATGAAATTTGCTAATGACATTGTTAGAAATGTAAACTATCTTTGTTGTTTGTAAATAAATATACACAATTTCAGCTTCTTATCGGTTTTGAAACGGGTCTGGTTGTTGTATGGGATCTACGGACGCGTGTGGCAGATGCTCGGTTCACCAGCGCTGACCCATTGCGCTCTATTTCCTGGCATCATGAGGGTAAACAGTTTATGTGTTCACACACAGATGGTTCCCTCACAACTTGGGTGGTTAAGCAAACTACGCCCAAGCCCACTAATATTATATATCCTCATGGTATTTATGCTTTTGTTTTTGCTTACGTTTTTTGCATCTTGCTTTTGTGTATACATGTTGCAATTTTTTTTCTTTTTTCTTTTTTTGAGAAAATATAAACTTCGCAACAATGACTTTTTTTTCAGCCAAAGTTAATAAAGATGGCAAACAGGAAACGTGCAAGACAATTCAAAAAGTCGAATGGACTACAAGCAAAACGTCGTAAGTAAAATATATAAATATATATATATATATATATATATATATATATATATATATATATATATATATATATATATATATATATATATATATATATATATATATATATATATATACATATTAAAATAAAATTAAAAATAAATGATTGATGTTATAAAATAAGTGGATAACGTTGTCTCTCTTATCTTTTGAGTAGTTTTATTATTAAGTAAATGAAGTAAGAAGTTAATTCTCTTCGTACCTATAAACCCTTCAAAACTCAGGGAAGATATTGAGGTTTAGGGTAAAATACTGTACATGTTATGAACAAAATCAGTGTTATTACTAATTAATCTTCTAATTAGTATTCAGAACAAAATTCTAATAATTGATAGCCATGTTAATTAGTATATTAATTATTTATTTATTAATTAGCAAGTCTCAATAAAATTTATTATTCAGTTGAGCTTAATTATTTGTTTTTATTAAGCAAACACATCAACAATACATATCTCTATGGCAACAAATTGGAAAAAACATTAATTAAAAACACTGGTTCACCTGCATGATTTGTTGTTGATCAAATTTAAAAAAAAAAAAAAAAAAAACCAAAAAAAAAAAAAAAAAAAAAAATTACCAAAAAAAAAAAAAAAAACAACATTTAAGATAAGCTTTTAACTTTTTAAAATATTCAAATTTACTTCAATCTTTAATTTAAAGTTTATTGAGAGTATGTTCACTATATTCTTATATGTATCCCAGTGTGTTTATGGAACACTATTAAACTAAAAGTTTATAGAAAATTTAAACTCTAATCTTATTACAACCTTTTAATCATAAAACCAGTGTCATTATATATATATATATATATATATATATATATATATATATATATATATATATATATATATATATATATATATATATATATATATATATATATATATATATATATATATATATATATATAACCCAAAAACTACGAATTTGTACTTCCGGTGAGAAAGAATAATATTCCTTGCTAGGCTGATTTTAATTTTAAAAGTCCGGAATTACCAATATAAGAAAATTGAATGTCTCCATGTAGCCTTATAGTAAGGTCTTTTATATTTTTTTTCTTTTGCTTTATTAAAATTGTAACCCCTATCGACCGTCCAATTTATAGAGTTTTTCGAATATATATATATATATATATATATATATATATATATATATATATATATATATATATATATATATATATATATATATATATATATATATATATATATATATATATATATAATAAAAAAATTCTATGTATATTCATATAACATAATGGTATGATATTTTATTATGAATCGTATAGTTAATTAGTATTTGTAATGTTTTTGCAGGGAATCTTTTGTGATATTTTCTGGAGGACTGACGAATGATTTAGCTGGCAGGACTCCGAGCATAACTGTGATGCATGGGAAGACTACGACGGTACTTGAAATGGAGCACAATGTTGTCGATTTTATTACCCTTTGTGAAACTCCTTGGGCGTACGGTAAATATTTCTCGACATAATCCAGAGACAAGCATATATATATATATATATATATATATATATATATATATATATATATATATATATATATATATATATATATATATATATATATATATATATATATATATATATATATATATATATATATATATATATATATATATATATATATATATATGATAATTTATTTTTAGATCATGATGAGCCCTATGCTTTGGTAGTTTTACTTCAAAATGACCTAGTGGTTGTTGACTTACACTCTCAAGGGTATCCCTGTTTTGCTAATCCTTATTCCATGGACCTCCATGAGTCTCCAGTTACTTGCTGTTCTTACCTCGCCGATTGTCCTGCTGACCTCATTCCTGCTCTTTACCCTATTGGTGCCAGATCCCAGAAAAGGACAGGATTTAGTGACAGAGAATGGCCTATTTCCGGAGGTGAATGGGGATCCACTTCTTGCAGCTATTCCGAGCTGATAATCACCGGGTAAGAAGAGAATGTGTTGAAACAATTTAATATATTCTGTAGTTGGAATTTAGTGTTGAACATATTTCATCATTTAGTCACTGAATTGATTAATCTAAAAACGATTCTTATTTCTTTCTTGCAATTGTCAGACATGCAGATGGAAGTCTCAAGTTTTGGGATGCATCTTCAGTCTCCTTCCAAATACTATATAAGCTCAAAACGTCAAAAGTTTTTGAAAAACCGAAGACAAAAAGCGTTGATGGTGAAGAAGATCCATTTGCAGTCCAACAAATTGCCTTATGTCCCGAATCTCGTCTACTTTGTATTGCCGGTGCCACTACTCATGTTATTTTCTTTAAATTTTCAAAACAAGAAACGTCTGGCGAAGTTACAGTAAGTCATATATATATATATATATATATATATATATATATATATATATATATATATATATATATATATATATATATATATATATATATATATATATATATATATATATATATATATATATATATATATATATATATATATATATATATATATATATATATATATATATATATATATATATATATATATATATATATATATATATATATATATATATATATATATATATATATATATATATATATATATATATATATATATATATATATATATATATATATATATATATATATATATATAGTGATGGGACGAATAAGAATTTTTTGACAATGGCGATGGAATGGAAAAAGTATATTTTAAAACTTTCCATTATTTTAATATATTTAAAAATTTTATAGTATGGAAGGATTAAATTCTTTTCTTTGTTCTTTATTCAAATGTGTAAATAGATGTAATTTTAATTTAGAGGTGTCCCACTTTCCCTCGGTTCCTAACATGCCCTTATAGATATCAAAGTACTGATAATAATAAGTTAATAAAAGTTGCTACGAACAAACCTTGAACCTTGGTGAGTGAGTGAGAAGCGATGTAGAATCATGAGAGGTCGCGCCAATTGCCACAAGTCCAACAATGCACGAAATGAAGACTTTCTTTGAAGATCGGACCATTTCCAACTTCGGCTTCAACCTCCATAACATGAAAAAACTTGTGCGGACATGCCTTGATGCTAATGACAATCACTCCCAACACTTGTTGTGATGTCATCGCGATTCTCACACACGAAGATTTTAAGTAAATTTTAAAAACTTATGACTAATATTTTGATATCTATAAGCATATATCTGGGGTCGAGAGCATGTAGGACACCCTGAAGTGTCTTCAGAGCATTGGTTTTGAGAATTTTAATACATGAAAACATGGACGGACATCAAAATCCTACTACTTTTATAGCTCCTAAATTGTGATGCAGAAACAATCTTTTTTTCTCTAATTTTTGTGGTAATTCTATTTCGTCTTGGAGAGTATATTTGACCCCCACAACTAAACAGCCTTTCACCCTCTATAAAAAAAAAGGTGGAGCAGAGATATTTATAAGTAAATATAAATAAATTACTCGGCACAAAATTGACGATGATGTTGATGATTAAGGAAATATATGACGCTGACGATGATAATTACTCGTCCTATATATACATATATATATATATATATATATATATATATATATATATATATATATATATATATATATATATATATATATATATATATATATATATATATATATATATATATATATATATATATATATATATATATATAAAATAATTAGTGAAAAGAACTACTAAGGAGGAGTTTTCCTACTAGCTTATTCCGATTCTAATATTGAGGAAGCCTAAGTTCTTTTAGTGGCTTACATTTTGTATTTCCATAATCCCTCGTAAAGTTATTCTTTGAGGAATCTAATTGTAATTTCGTGCGGCCGATGTAAAAAAAAAATAATAATAATAAAACAAAAATAATTTAATGACTTTTGTTGGAATTGTCTAAAGATTAGGAATCAACGTCATTTGTCATTTTCAGGTTTGAGACGTAATGTATGAAAGACGAATGAGGCCGTGATTAGGAATCTCTCTTTGATAATGCAGAATAAAACCAGGCCTCACTCGATTAAAGTCAGTGTTAAGTAAATGTAAATTATTTTTTTTCCATATTTCATCACTTTACATATGGAAAATATATTTTTATTATGTTAAGCTTAGAATTTATCAGTCGCACACACAAATATATATATATATATATATATATATATATATATATATATATATATATATATATATATATATATATATATATATATATATATATATATATATATATATATATATATATATATATCACGATAGAGTTTTTGCAATAGAATCGTGGCACAATTGACGGCAGAAATTCGTTTTTCTTATTAAAGCTGTTGTTCAATACGGTAGTATAGATTATCTCATTCACTTATACACGGAATCAGTTGTTCCCTCATATCATCTTTTAGAACAATAGTTAACTAAGCAAATTCACGCAAAATTTTAAGTATTTATTGTCTTCAGATCTTTTGGATTTTTTGTTTTTAACATATGTTCTCCAGTTTGGGAAATTTTTATATTAATATTAGTAAAAGTCGGTAGTTGACTGTAATGGCTGTTTTTTATATGTATTATATATATATATATATATATATATATATATATATATATATATATATATATATATATATATATATATATATATATATATATATATATATATATATATATATATATATATATATATATATATATATATATAGGGACCAACCGAGGTTGGAATTTTGCCGGGGCGGGGTTGTCTAAAATTTAAGAGGTCAAAAGCACTGAAATTTTAGGTTAAGAAAATTAGATATAATTTTAATTGAGATTTATTTAATTATAAAGGAGTAGAATATTCAACTTTCACTTAAATTAATGATTATATGCATTTTCTCCGGAAAAATTTCAGAAAATTGCAGATTGTATAATTAGTTTTTAAAAAAAAAGTACAAACATTTTTGAATTTTTTTTTTCTGATTCAACAGGTTTTCTTAGGTAAGACTCTTAAGTTAAAGTTTGAAAAAATGTAGGATATGAAATTATCAATATAACCTGTATTATACAGATCATTGCAATTTTATAGATGTGTATCAAACTTGTATCATTTAATTACATTTCAAAATTATTATTTTGTTTATACTCTGTCACTATGGCTAAAAAAGATCAACTTTAGTAGTATGGGAGTACTTTTCAATATTTCAGGATGGACTCGAAATACCTAAACGTAACATCTGCAGCCTGGAAATTAGAAGAGGACCTCCTGGTGCCTCAAGTAAAATTTTTTTAACCAAATCTTTGTGGGGGCATCTATAATCAAAACACAAAGATGAACATTCATTGGCAGAAGAGGAGCGGTCAAAAGAAAATGGAAATATTGAAAAAACAAGAAGAAAAATCTTAATTTCCATATATTTTCTTTGATTTAATCCACCATTATTAAGTATAATATGCCATTTTAACCTCGGTTTTCCCTGATTTTTAGCCGGGTCCCCGGTCGATCTATATATATATATATATATATATATATATATATATATATATATATATATATATATATATATATATATATATATATATATATATATATATATATATATATATATATATATATATATATATGGGAGAGTTTTCTCATTGTCCTGTATATGTGTTTTTGCAGGTTTTATAGTTGATATTTCTATAATTATGCTCAATTCAGTTATCCCTGTTATAATTATTTATTTCCTTGTATATATAATATAATATGAGATGTTTCATAAGGTTTTGTTTTGATTTCAGTGTCTGGAAATTCCTATTGTATATGAAGCCTACGACTCCGGGAATGCGTCTCCAGAATATGACTTTCCTTCTCAGGTAGTGAGTCACTCCAAAGTGAGCCGAAAAAATTCCTGCGTATGGCCTCTCAATGAGCCATTTTATAAAAGAGTCGGAGTAGGTATTTAGGGACTCTGAATGACGGTCGTTGCGGCGACTCACATTGGAAATGAAGGCGAGGAAGACCACTCACAAAAATTAAGAGTTGTCATAGTCAAAATATTTATTTTTTTGCAATTTTTTCTTTCATTTTAGGGTCTCTTAACTGGGAGGAATCTCCTCGCTTTTAATTCCCTTGTGATTCGACCTAGTCGTTACCCATCCCTCGCTTCCTTACTGGTGTTTCTAAATGGTTCTTCGTAGAAGAAAATTTAGGTTAAATCATCATGTTCCTCGGCCCTATTCGGAGAACATCTCTTAAGTAACTGCTTGTTTGTAGCCCTTAAAGGAAAATTAAATAGAGCCTTGAATGGTAGGTGTATCAGATACAGGTTAAAGCGAATAGTAAATATGTCTTGTGATTTGTGTCGTCTTGTTTGTTTACTTGCATTTGAACAGTTGCTAAAAATGTTTAAAAAACTTTGAAAACGAAATTGCTATTGATTACATTGATAAATTGGACAATTGATGTGTATATATATATATTGCATTAATTAACTTCATTTACCCTTTATTTTACTTTAAAAAAATATATAATATATATATATATATATATATATACCTAATTGAATATTTTAAGGGTTCTTAAGTAAATATTTCATGTTTTTGAGTTTGTCTTCAGGTATATTATATATATATATATATATATATATATATATATATATATATATATATATATATATATATATATATATATATATATATATATATATATATATATATATATATATATATATATATATATATATATATATATATATATATATATATATATATATATATATATATATATATATATATATATATATATATATATATATATATATATATATATATATATATATATATATATATATATATATATATATATATATATATATATATATATATATATATATATATATATATATATATATATATATATATATATATATATATATATATATATATATATATATATATATATATATATATATATATATATATATATATATATATATATATATATATATATATATATATATATATATATATATATATATATATATATATATATATATATATATATATATATATATATATATATATATATATATATATATATATATATATATATATAAAATACTTTTCTACAAAAGAAATGGCATATTTAAAACCATCCATTGCAACAGGGTCAATAGGACCTGCTAAATCACAATATATTAATTCTAATATACCAGTAGTATATTTTTCAGCTTCTCTGTTTCTAAAATGAGTCATTTTGCCCAAAGCACAAGTATTAACAATCAAAATTTTCTTTACTAATAATAATCATAACATTTACTTCACTTTCAATTTTTAAAACATCTTGAACATTACAATGGACCATAATTTTATGCCAATCTTGCAAACTATAAGAACCCATTTTCTTAATACCAATTGTTCAGGAAATATAAACCTCCTGTCTTCTTAATATTAAATACTGTACCATTAAGTGCTGTTAATTCAGCAAATTTTGGTGTGAAATTTATATAAACCATTCTTCGCAGCTGTCCGCACTGAAAATATATCTTGTTTATATGAAGGTACACATAGAGCATTTTTCAATTAAATACTATGACACTTACCATTAATATCACATATTGATACTTTAGCATGGCCCCTACCAATTGCAGAATTACTCATCCTTCTACCATCGGCCAATTCATTAAAATGATTTGAGGAGTCAAAGTTTTCTTCAAAGCTGATAAATTTTGATTTATCACTATGTGAAGCTGCTCCAGAATCTACTAGTAAACTACTTGGTGTGTATTCCACATTACTTGTTTCATTAATTATAAATGCATAAGAATGACTCCCATCCCTATTATCTTTCACAGTTAGCTAAATTATTTTTCCTACAAAATTCTGTATCATGGGTTTGTGAATTACAATTAACATACCATCTTTTATAATACTGCCTATGTCCCCCTCTTCCTCTACAAGCTTGCTTAGTTATCTGACGATTATTGAGTTTCTCTGCACATTCAAATTTCTTATGCCCTACTTTTCCACAAGAAAAACATTTTGCATAAACTTTTCCATCTTTTATCTTCTTAACATTTTCTTCTGGCTTAATATCTGTTTGTTGGCTCTTTTCTTTCTCTTCAAAACTTCTTAGAGATACTTTAAATTCTCTTAGGACAGGACATTGAGATAAACGACTATTCTTACCTAGGCCTTTATTTACATGTATATCACATAGTACAGTTCGTGCTACAATACACGAGATAGAAGCGATAGAATGAGACTCCAAGTTTTATCACATAGTCTTTACTGAATGGAAACCAAGAAAATATTCATACAGTATTAATAGTACATATACTTAAGGTTAACTCTAACACAAACCTTTCTATTGTTTTGTATTGGGAACGATAAATTTCGTTCTTATACACAAAATGCTATCTTAAGTTTTCCGTAATGACTTGTATATATAAAAAAATTCCAAATACTCATTTGTCTGTTTAAAATCATAATTTGAAATTTCCTAATTACCATTCACAAAATAGTTTTTCTTTCCATGATCAAAATTTGTTTATTAATTCTTAGCGCCTACAACGATATGCAAACTATTTTACTATTAAACTATATATCAAAACTTGAATATAGTAGTCAAATTCATAGTTTATATTTATTTATTTGATCATAAACAGTTTATAGATATTCTACATTGGCAGTTATCCAGATTCTTTAATTAAAATATCTAATTTTAATATATTGCTTGAAAAATTTAAAAGGAGTTACTTAAAAAATGTGCTAAATGAACTTTTGTTACCTTTCCTTTTAAGTAAACCTTGTGTCAACCCTTTCTTATTGTTATTATTGTAAAGTTTTATTGTTTTATTTTAATTTTTTTCTAACTTTTGTTGTTCTAAGGATAATGCCTTTTTTTCTGTTAAAATTGAAGCAAGAATAATGATGAAAGTAATATTTAAGCTTGAGTTTAAGATTTTAAACATTCGAATATACAAGCAAGTAATAAATTATTAGTAATTTTATGGTTGGACGAGACTATTTTGATAATGAATCGTCCTGTTAAGATCGTCCACATAACTGCGAGAAAAATATTAAAATTGTCTCTACGCTAATTGGAGAAGACTCCGGATTAGCAGTGAGAAAAGCCAACTATAGTAATATTGTTTCAGCTCACCCTCTGTTTCGTAATTTCATGTTGAGTAAGCCTTTTGATCGCTACGAGTTTGTGTTAGCCAAAGATCAGTTAGAAACAAAAGATGACTTTTCTATCTTTCTACAAAGAATTGTATCTGGATAAGTAATTATATATTTGCTAGTAAGCTCCTTAAGACAAAGAGTAATAAAAAAACTAGATACCAAAAGATAGAAGTGGCCATTCAAGGTAAAATCGAGAGTGGTCGAGAGCGAAGGTAATAGTTTTTGAGATTTTTAAAGTATCTTGTAGACTTTCTGTAGGTTTTAAGAACAATTTTTTTTTTATAATATCTAATGAAGAAAATATTTTGAATATTTGGCAAAGTTTTTCCAAAATCCTTCACTTGGAAGCTTCAAACAAGATCAACTTTGAGAGAATTTTAATGGAAAAGTGTTAAGCATTTACATTGTAGTTCTAATTTAACTTCTTTTCGTTTTCTAATCTTGAAAATCATCTAAAGGCGCTCAAAATTTACTTCATTTTAGGAGGTTTGTACAACATGATTTGCCTTTGTCACATTTTTAGTTCTTAATAAATTAATAGTTTGCCGAAAGTTTTTTAGAACATCAATTTGAAGTTGAAACGTTTTCCAACATGTCATCTGCTTCAAAGTTAGTAATTGTTCCAGTAATAACATGTTTCGACTTCCACGTGAAAATGGTAAAACCACTTTACCATTGATAATTTCAATTAACAGTTTGCTGTTGGCAATACTTTGAGGACATTTTGTGTTTTAGGAAAGGTAACTTTATCTATGTTTGAATGCTTCCATTCTAGCTTTTAACGGGGACTAGTTCTTTTAACAGATTAAAATTGTCCTTTTAACAGAGTAAAACCACGATGGCGGCAATGAAACCTTGAATCAAATGAAGTTAGAAACACTAATAATCGTTTTACCCCTGCATTTTCATTTTTGTGAGATAAACAGCTGTATACTTAGAACTAACAAAATATGCAGACCTTGCGACTTGTCGCTTATAAATTTTCTTGCTGAATTTCTGTTCCGAAAGTGACTTATAAGTATCTTGGCTCCGATACTAATTTAACTTCTTTTATGCTGTACATAGAATCACTCATTTTTATAATTGGTACTTGTTAGTAGAGGAGAATCTACGAGAGACTTAATCACTTCATTAGCATAGTTTTCTATTAATTTCTAGGCCATTGTTATTGGTGATTATTTACTAGGACCCCAAATACTTCCGAACAGCCTTTTAGAGCATAACTAAAGATTAAATTGAACCGTCAGATATTTTGAACATTTTGGCATCGGAGTGGCTTTTTAATATTTCTGCTAACTTTCCAAATAATATCATTCCTGGTTGGTTGTTTCATAGATAGAAATGGACCAATTTCTCTTATTCTAATTTCACGACTTTGGGTAAATTGCAACCGCTAGTGTTGTCTTCGGGTATGAATCTTGTGGTAATTATGCGATGGAGTTCACCAGCTTGTGATACAATACGCCGAGAAACAGGATCTTGGGAAGATAGAAGTTAATGGGATGTTTCTCTGACTGATGTCCGTATTTATACTGAAGGTTGACGCTTTTTTAAACGCTTATTGTAAGATCTGTGTAAAGCTGTATTTTAAAATAATTACCGTAAATTTTATTTATTCATGATGTTTTAAATGATACCGAGGTCTTATTTAAAAATCTGTTGAAAATGTCTTTTTTAATACCAAGCATTTTCAGGTCAATGATTTTTTTAACCTTTTTGATTCGAAGTATCCTAATCAGAATTTGTATTTTTAAAAGATCGTGTACATAGAAGAGTATATTTTACCTAGTTGATAACGTGTTTTACTTGCACATTAAGATTTTATACTCCAGTCCCCATTCCAGTAGCCAGAACGGCACAAAAATTTCCTTTTCGTTGAAGATTTTGGTAATTAATTCAGTTTTTACGGTCTTTTTTATTATTACGCAAAGGATACTCATCAACAAAGGAACAATTAATAAGTAAAATTACATAATTATATTTTAAACGAAAACGAATAATTATATATATATATGCTCTGGTTACTTCAGGTAATTAATACCAAACCAATTAATCCTTATTAACCAAACCAATTAATCCTTATTAACTTTATTAAAGATGGAATTTCAATATGTAAATGTCACAAACAAACAAATGATAAATACGATGTTATTTAAAATGGTTATAACACAATTAGATCGGATAACTTGCAATATCCTATGGTGATGGACACTATTAATTGATCAAACAATTAACAGATATTTATTTAACATGGGACTCGGCAGCAGAGGGAACTTGTCTCTCTGTGCCTAAGGCATGCGCCCCACTGCTAAGTCAAGGCCAAGCTATTATTTTAAAACTGATTCTATTCGTGCCCTTCTGACGTCATAGGGCATTCTTTTTTATGATTGGCCAGTTTAAAAGCTATTCTCATATGACAATATTATTATGCATAATTAAACCATACTTTGTTTAGAATCCTTAATTAATTAATATGTAGTAACAAGTACTATCTCCATTAAGGTTTATTAAAACAATAGATAAAACTTACATAAAGACCGGCCATACGTAAAATAACTCTAAACGGGATGCCAGTCAATACAAATTCTTTATCAACAGTAAAGGGGGAGTGGAGTTGTGCCAACCCCATTACAAGTCGGTTTCACCCCCCCTAAATTTTCCAAGGCTGTAATTGTATTGGAAAATTTTTTTTTTTAGTATCTCTCGGTAATTATAATTCTGGTATACTTCTACTGTTTGCAACATTTTATTTAGACCTCCATTTTTATAATTCTTAAATTGTAAACAATGTGTTACCTCCAAATTACAAGAATAAAAGCCAATAAATGTCTTTACTTTTACTTTCTTCTGCGCTGTTTTTTTTTTTTCTTGCTTCTTTTGTAGATTAATTCGGATTGATTGGGGCTCCAGTATTCCTTTTATTCGTCGTTTTACCTTTTCTTTTGAAACCCTGGTGTTGCAAGAGTTCTTTTGTTGCAAATTCACTGGTAAGCGGCTTTCTATCAGCTCTCGCTTTTTTTTTTTTTTTTTTTTCTTAGCTTATTTACAACCTCTTACACCTAGGTGTCACTGCAGCTCTAGGACGATTTCATAGGAAAAACAATACATTTTGAATATTAAAACCTGAAATCCCTTTTCTCTTTTTTTTTCTTTTTTTTTTTTCAAAATCGGCAATGCCTGAAAATGCCTCGTGCAGTTACCAGGTACTCGCAATAGTCTCACTGGTGGTTTCTGGACGCATCAAGTTTAGCACTTATTTATTTTATTTGTGTATATTTTTATTTTATTTTATTCTTTTTTTTTACACTAAATTTTATAAGTTCCAAGAGATCCTTTTAAATTCAAATTACCATCACATTTGGTTATTATCATTATTATTATTTTTACTTTTATTATTATTAAGATTCTCACTATTATAACTATTATTATTATTATTACTATTACTATTATTACCATTAATCTTCTCACTTTTAATACTAAGGATTTATTTTTATTTTTATTTTTTTTTTATTTATTTTTTTTTTCACAATTTATCTACTTCTAATTCGAACACTATTATTATCACTAAAACTATTCTTTTTTTTTTTTTTTTTTTTTTTTTTTATAATTTTCCTCCTATTTCTTCTTATTCTCTGGTCGATTTCCCGTAGTCCCAATTCTCAGATTTTGGGTTTTTACGACTGAAGCTTGCCTTCTTGAGCGTCAGCTGGTGTATGTTTATTATGTGCGTTCGCACACATTGGTAAGAGTCCGTTTGTTTCCTTTCCGCGCACATGTTTTTCTTTATGTCGTTTGCTATCTTCTATAAGGCTTATTTTTCCCTGCTTTGAATGCGCCTTTCTTCCCTTATACCCGGCCAATTTTGGGTATCGTTTTTCAACCTCAATTTGGTGTTTGTTTATCTTGATGTTTTTCTTGCTGGTATTTTTCTTTCGATTTCTTTTTTTTCAATTACTATTAGTTATTATTATTTTCAATGTTCATTAATCAGAAGGATGAATGACGCTGTCACTCTGGGGTCACCACTGCTCTGGTTACTTCAGGTAATTAATACCAAACCAATTAATCCTTATTAACTTTATTAAAGATGGAATTTCAATATGTAAATGTCACAAACAAACAAATGATAAATACGATGTTATTTAAAATGGTTATAACACAATTAGATCGGATAACTTGCAATATCCTATGGTGATGGACACTATTAATTGATCAAACAATTAACAGATATTTATTTAACATGGGACTCGGCAGCAGAGGTAACTTGTCTCTCTGTGCCTAAGGCATGCGCCCCACTGCTAAGTCAAGGCCAAGCTATTATTTTAAAACTGATTCTATTCGTGCCCTTCTGACGTCATAGGGCATTCTTTTTTATGATTGGTCAGTTTAAAAGCTATTCTCATATGACAATATTATTATGCATAATTAAACCATACTTTGTTTAGAATCCTTAATTAATTAATATGTAGTAACAAGTACTATCTCCATTAAGGTTTATTAAAACAATAGATAAAATTTACATAAAGACCGGCCATACGTAAAATAACTCTAAACGGGATGCCAGTCAATACAAATTCTTTATCAACAGTAAAGGGGGAGTGGAGTTGTGCCAACCCCATTACATATATATATATATATATATATATATATATATATATATATATATATATATATATATATATATATATATATATATATATATATATATATATATTATATATATATATATATATATATATATATATATATATATAATATATATATATATATATATATATATATATATATATATATATATATATATATATATATATATATATATATAATATATAAAATTGATGAGTGTTATTTCAAGTAAGATTTTAAGCAAAATAATTTAGCTTTACTTCTATTACTGAATTATTTTTGTTCATGGGATGGTGGAAGAATAGCTTCATCTGTGAATAATTCGACCTCAAGCCAGTTTGAATTGTGGTCATTGTTTCTTGAAAAACTGGTTTTTCAATTGGTATATTATGCCATATTATTCTACAAGTAATATGAAAGAATAAATAATAGGAAACATTTCCCTTTCAAATTTAAGCTGTAAATTATTAGATTTTCATACGATATATATATATATATATATATATATATATATATATATATATATATATATATATATATATATATATATATATATATATATATATATATATATATATATATATATTTCGCTTTTCATAAGGTTAATTGAACCTTCAAACCGTCAAACTTAGTGACACCAGTTATTAGCATTATTATTATTATTATTATTATTATTATTTTAATCTTATTACTACTAATTATTATTATTGCTGCATGAGAAAAAATTCCTTAAGAATTGATAGTTAGCATGATACTAGTTTTACATGGTAGCTAGCTAAATTTTGATATAAATTAATGCTTATTTTTACCATAATTAATCATTCTAATTCTCAGTACATTTGAAATTACTTATACATCTGTTTTACCCAAAGGCATCAGTTGAGTATGTTGTACCCATTCATGTTCGAGGTGGAATCCAAAAGAAACCTCCTGGATATCAGGCAGAGCTTGTATGTTTAACACCAAGAATGAATGGCGATACCCCTGGCGCGGTGACAGCTCTAACAATTAACTCTTCATATGGTTTGTAAGTATATATTTAATTTTTTTTTTTTTTTTTTTTTTTTTTTTTTTTTTTTTTACAGATCCCTGCCACTCACGGGCAGAGGCCTTTTTAAGGAGGGGGCGCACACAAAGGAAGAAAATTCACTCAAACACAGACATAACGGACATCCCTCAGGTGGGCACAGCCTTGAAAAGTGAAAGATTAAATACAGGAGGAAAAAATAGATAATGGTAGAGAGTTCCACAGAGCAGAGGTGACTGGAAAGGAGGTGGTACCACAACGGGCTAGCCTGGGGTTTCCTAAATCCCTTGTGTAACGAGAACGACTCAAAGGAGGAGTAATGTGAGAGGCCATTTCCCTCGAGCACCTGCCATTGTAGTACCTATAGAAAAGAGATAGCGCGCAAACGTCACGTCGCAGTGATAGAAGGTCAAGAGAGTTTTAAAGTAAGGGACAGTTTATTAATCTTTTAGCTTTAGACTCAACCCTATCCAGAAGAGAGGAGGAGCCAAGCACCCCCTCCCCCCTCCCAAAAAAAATGAGAACAATACTCCATACAAGGGCGAACATTTGGAGTAACTGTTCAGAAGAAAAAATTCTCGCAACCTGAACAGGACTTCCAGCTACATAGAGGCCGCTTTTGCAACCATTGTGATATGTGGTTTCCAAGACAATTTGTTGTTTATGTTTAGATCAAGAATGCTAATGTTATTTACAGGTGAGACGGGAGAGCCATCGAAGAGGATAGGAATAATTTCACAATAATCAAAACATTATGGGAATGGATCATTTCTCATTCACCAAACTTTTAAAATTTTCTGTTGAAGATTCTATATTCCTTTTCGACTGGGAACTGTATCCAATTTGATGGTATGGCTATGGGCTCTCCTTTAGGTCCTGCTTTGGCAAATAGCTCTCTCTCTCATTATGAAAAACAATGGATTAGACAGTATCCCCCCCCCCCTCTATTCAAACCCCTTCTCTATCGCCGCTACATGAATGACTGCTTAGTAGTTTTCAAGGAGAAATTCATGCCAATATGTTTCTACAGTATATGAATGAGAGAGACAACAGCATGAGATTCACTATGGAACAAGAAGTTTTTAATTCCCTATTTTTTCTAGATGTATATGTTTCGCATAGTAACAACACACTTAAAACATCTGTTTATAGAAAACCTACTTCTACTCTTCTTGCTACAAACTATTTTAGCAATATACCTCTTAAGTTTATTCTATCAGGTCTAAGATCTAGAATCTATAGAGGAATTAAAATTTTCACTGACTGGCATTTATTCCATAAAGAGATGGAATTTATTAAAATTCTTTTCCATTTTAAGTTATTTCTAAGTGGAAAAAAGTATTAACGAGTTTCTCGCTGATATCTTTAGAGCTACTCATCATTTTCCTACTGTTCCTAAGCAAAAAATATATCTAAAACTTCCGTATTTAGCGTCCCTTACATCCCAACTTAACAAAAATATTTTTACAGTACTTGAAGCTACATTCCCCCAGTGCCAGTTTATTTTTACAAAATATAACTCCCTCTCAATTCATACTTTCTTCAGACACAAGGAATCTATCCCAATGCTTCTCAAATCCTCATTAATTTATTTAAGTGTGCAGCTGTAATGTAACATGTGTAGGATAAACTGGTCTACATTTAAGAGTGAGGATTGATAAGCATAGAAGAGTTCCTCCAGAACTGACCTTCCTCTTTCCTGAACACTCTGCCATAAGAGACCATGGAGATACCCACTCTTTTTCTCCTTACAGTTTCTTTATACTTGATGAACAGGAAAATTTAATGAAGGAAAAAGGTGGGTATGTCCATGGCCTTTTATGGCAGAGTGTACAGGAGAGCAAAGAGGATGGTCTATTCTAAAGGAAACTCCTCTATCCTTATCAGTCCTTACTTTCAATTGTAGACCAGCTTGGCCTACATATGCCGGAATACAGCTGGTACACTTAAATAAATTAATGAGGATCTGAGAAGCATTGTGTGAAATTCTTTGTATCTGAAGAAATTATAAATAAAGAGGGAGTTATAATTATAAGAATGAACTGGCGTTGCGGGAATGTAGCTTCAATTATAGTGAGAATATTTCTATTATGTTGAGATGTAAGAGATTTTATATACTGAAATTTTAAGTATATTTATTGTTTGGGTACAGTAGGAAAATGAAGAGTGGATCTGAAGATGTTAGTGAGACACTCGTTCATTAATACTTTTTCCCCTTGGAACTTTGGGAATAAATTAAAATGGAAAAAAAAAAAAAAATAATAAATAATATATATATATATATATATATATATATATATATATATATATATATATATATATATATATATATATATATATATATATATATATATATATATATATATATATATATATATATATATATATATATATATATATTAGTGATGGATCGCATGTCATATTTTCTCATTTGCGGATTGGATGATGGATATAGAATTTTCGAAAGGTCAAATGCGGATGCCATCACTAATATATATATATATATATATATATATATATATATATTATATATATATATATATATATATATATATATATATAAATATATATATATATATATATATATAAGGGATGGAGTGAAGTATCGGTATCGGTATCGGCAAAAAACTTGTATAGGAGTAAAGTATCGGTATCGGTAATCGGTATCGGTAGCAAGTATCGGCATATTTTCAGGTATCGGGTATCGGCTTCGGGGAAATTTTAGGTATCGGTATCGGTAAAAATTTTGGTATCGCTCCATCCCTAATATATATATATATATATATATATATATATATATATATATATATTATATATATATATATATATAATATATATATTATATATATATATATATATATATATATATATATATAATATATGCAGAATTGCTTATGGGAATGAAAGTGGATTGGTGATTGTTGACTACGTACAAAAGGTTTGCTTATTAAGTATGGGAACTCCAGAATTATATGGTTCGGCTGATCCGTACCAGAGAGCACCACGATCACCGAAAAAGTTAGAAGCATCCAAAGATGAAGAGAGAAGCAAATCCCCCTCGTCTGACCAGGTAAAAAGTTCTTTTTTTTGTAGCTTGGGAAAGGGATTTTGTTTTGATTTCTACATTTAATATTTTATTTTGTCAAATTAGTTTATCCGTTAATTTTTTATTTGTAAGTAGAAATGAGTTTCAAATATTATTAAAGTACATATAAAGTCAATATTTATATTTATTTTGAATAAATTTGTCATTTGTCTTAATCTGAAATAAAAACAAGTCAACAACTTCCCCAGACCACTATCATGATCGACCATCATCATTTTCATCTCATGTTTCTTGTTTTCCTAAAATTTAAAGTTAAGATATTTACAGAATTTTTGATAAAGATTTAAAGAATGTTTTTTGTGTAAAAAAATCGCGATTTCATTAAATTCATTCATAAGTAATCCTCTCATTATATCAAAGCTCTAAGGTCAAGTGTGAGAGTGAGCGCAATCGAATTTTTCTTTTTATAGTATAATTTGACCTATTACTTTAATTAAAGTTTATTTAAATTTATTGTTAAAAATTTTACAAATAATATTTGAGTTAAGACATATTTTCTGAAGACGGTAACAGTTAACTTTCAAATATAAATAAGAAATTATTTTTAAAGGAAAGTAAAGAGGAAGCAAACACTGCAACTCATAAGCAAGATTTGCATGTTGAAAGAAGACCACAAAGGCCACGGAGAATGAATTCTAAACATTGCGATGATTCCCCCAGTCACACACGAGAGTCACTGATAGACTTTAAGAAGCTTTTTAGAAAGGATACAAGATCTAAAACTTTGAGTAAAGAAGAGGTTAAATTCAAGGACGATTCGCCTATAGAAGTAATAGAATCAGTAGATAGCTTAAGTGACTTTACTGATTTAGAGAGAATAAAAGACCAAACAAACGATGATCAACCATGTGAAGTGGCAGAAGAAGCAAAGGAAACTATAGAAGAGAATGAAGAACCTCAAGTCAAGACTCAGGAAACAGTTAGAGAAACCTTTACAAGAAATCCTGAACCTGTTCGTGCTCAATCTGTAGAAAGTGCTAAACGACATCCAAAGTTTCGTTTACGAGATCATTTGACTAGGTTAGATGCTCGAGTTAGAAGAGCTTTTTCATGGGAGCATTCTCAGAACGGTCCAACTACCTCACCTTTATATTTCGATATAGACGAACCTGAAGTGAAATTATGCTTACCAGATGAAGACCGAATGTCACCTGGAGATGACGAAACTTCCACAACCTCAGAAACTCAAAAAGCTCAAGATTCTCAGTCGGTTCCATTTCTGAGATGCAGCCCAAGTACTTCCATATCTTCTAGTCCAGGGGCAAGTCCAAAAGCTACTCCTCGTCCAAGTCCAATGGAAGAAAAAGTTTTCGTAGAAAAAGGCAGTGAGGAAGAATCGGGCTCCTCATCTGCAGTTCTTTCTTCAAAAGCTTCTTTGGAATTGTTTGATGAAGAAGGAAATCCAATCCCACCCATACGACGTAAGGCAGGTGTTGGAAGTGACCAGGAAGTAAAATTGAGTGCGGAAAATGAAAGAAGGAAGCTCTCTCAAGCTTCATCTTGGTCCGGATATTCAGACGGCGCAACACAAGATTTATCTCCTCCTCGAACTATGGTAACTTCAGTCACCCCAACTACGGAAGAATCTGGAGGACATCCTGCACCAGCTCTAACAAGTCCTAGTAATATGGGAGCCTTCAAAACTTTTATAAGTCATATCGGCAAGAAAGGATCTTCTCATGGGCTGGTCGGTACGTTTTCCTCCAAATTAGTTAAAATGCGACTGAGTAAGATTTGACTATTAAAGACTTTAGACTAACATGTAAATAACGGAAAGAGTTGTATGTTCGTGTGCTAGTATGAGTATCAAAATAAAAAAAGGGTAATATTCGGATCAGTTCCTTCTCCATTGTAGTTCGCTAATAGCTTTGTGGGCTATTAACATTAATATTTGCCTTGATTTTATTTGCACAGTCCAGTCCTGACATTGAATACTTTTAGATTTACGCCTTCGTAGATTTTCTGCTAATATTGATTTGAACCCCTGTATATACTATATATATATATATATATATATATATATATATATATATATATATATATATATATATATATATATATATATATATATATATATATATATATATATATATATATATATAATGATAAAATGCAGTAGAGCTGTTACTAAGCATTAACCATACTCCTGTAATTTAAAGAAAGATAAATGCAGAACCTCGTATGAGTGATTGGTGAGAGTAAGAGAAATGAAAGTAAATTTTTCACTTTGGTGTCGTGAAGCACCGTCTATGATTTCTCATGTGCACAAGTTTGTGCAAGAATGTCATCGAGGGAGGACAGATGCATGGAACTCTGAATACAAATGCACTCCGGTTGTAAAAAATAATTTGGCACATTATGGCAAAATTTTTATCATTTTTCTCCCATTCTAATTTTTATTCTCTATAAACATTAAAAATAAAAGTTAAAAATATATTTATATCAAGTCAGCCATTTTTCCATTATTCGATGTTACATTATTTGCTTTATTTCTTGTGATATTTTATTGAAAATTTATTTTGCATGGTAGTTTAAGCTAGACTCAATCTGCATACAAACAGGGTGCATTTGTTTCATTTAATACACTCACAGTATTATAGTGTATATATATATATATATATATATATATATATATATATATATATATATATATATATATATATATATATATATATATATATATATATATATATATATATATATATATATATATATATATATATATTAATGAAAACTCACTGAAAATGTTCTTCTATATTGATTCCATAAGAAAGCTTTTTAAAATAAAATTAATGGTAAATTTTTAATCTCATCCGTCGTAAAAGTAATTGAAATAATATTTTTTGAGTAAAATTCTTAGGCAGAAATATTTATTTTTATTTTTAAAAAAAAAATTTTTTTTTGTTTTACCACATCCTTTTGCATTGATACTTTTGTTCATATATATTAAGATTATTATTTTAATTAAATCGATATTTAAAAAAAAAAAAAAAATAAAAAAAATATAATATATTTATAATATATATATATATATATATATATATATATATATATATATATATATATATATATATATATATATATATATATATATATATATATATATATATATATATATATATATATATATATATATATATTGCAAAAAAATTAACTATTTAATATATTTAACATTATCATGCACTACTAATCATAACACTTTATTTGGTTATGTATAATTCTTTCCACAGGTTTATCAATTGTTTATTTTAAGTGTTTTTATTCAAATTATTCTAAAACGAAGCTGCCTTAAATTTCTCGATTTCGTGATGAAAATAATTACAATAACACATTAAAAACACCTATTTAAAATAAGTTTTTTTTTCTCTTGCAAATTATTTAAAATAATTGATTTTGTATTAAATTAAATTAACAATAATTTAAACAGTAGGTAATAATTTAAGTTTTTAATATTAGATACCTGTTTTTTATTACTATTTAATTTTTTTTTAAAAATTCTCTGTTTGATCAAAGATTTTTCATTTTTATTCAACAATTGATTCCAAATTATTATAATAACTTTCCAATTTACGTAAATTTTGAAAAATTTTCTTTATATTTTTTAAAAAAAATATTCCTTGTCTGTCTTTAATCTCATTTTCTATCGAATAATCTACACATCATACTTAGTTTTAAGTACATTTAACTAGAAGCAAGTATTACTAATTAATCACATGTTATAGTTAATCACCACAAAGCTTTAATAGTAGTTTTTGGAAGCTATCCCCCGTATTGCAATGTTATTTTTTATTTGTAATTTTGGTTTATTACTAATTATTAATTAATGAAGTAAATTGATTTACTAACATTTTTATTGATTACTATCAGTAATATTAAAACCCTTGTTCTTTATTGATTTTTAAATAAACGATTTTCCTAACTTTTTTGCGTAAATATTTTGAAATATATAGAGAGCATTTATGATAGCTCTAAGTCCCCTTATGATTTTCTTTTGATGAATCCGATTCTGATGAGGGTTGTGCCGTTTTAGCTGAACGGTGTGTGCGTATCGCCGACGAGCGGCTCTAATCGTAGCAACATGAAGCGAGGCGGCAGCGAGAAGACTGAATCTATGAGAAGGTCCAGAAGCCAAGGTACTCGAGCTCGCCTGGTGAGGGCGTTCACCACCGCCGGAGCCCCTCCCTCCTCAGCGGATTTCCCCTCCACAACCACCACCCCGGACGACTCCACTCCCTTCAGCCCTCCTCCAAGTCCTTCCCCCTTGGTTAGGGTAGGAGGGGGTTTTGGAGGCAATGAGAGCGGGGGTGGGTGGCTGACCGCAACGCCGCGGGTTGAGCAGAGAGCATCACAGTCGCTCTTGTTCTCCAGGCACTACTTCGCTAGCTTTGGTAGTAACGTCACCTACACTCGCTATTTCTTCGATGCGCGGACGCCTCCTTAATTTCTTTCCTAGGCCTTTTCTTAAACTATCAGAAACTTAAAAAATATAGACTAAATTGTTTATTATTTACGACTTTTTTAGTGTTTCAGATGTTCATCCGTTAACTTAGAAATTAAAATCGTAATTTGTCTTACCTCAAGTTCTCATCAAACGCTGAAGGTAGAAAAATCGATGTAGAAATTTTTTTTTTTTTTTTTGGATAAAAATTTTTCGCGTATTTTTTTTTTTTTTTTTTTTTTTTTTTTTTTTTTTTTTTTTTTTTTTTTTTTTTTGTAAAGATAAAGTATAATTTTGAGTCAGTTTAATAAGACATTTAATAGTCTCAATACTGTAGAATTTTGGTTCTGTAAAATATCGAAAAATTCAGTTTTTCTACCTATGAACAAAAATATAATTTCCAACTGTGTAGTTCTTCTCCTAATGCGTTTCTATAAAAACTATCCATAGTACTCGTAATTTGTGTGACCTATAAAGAAGTTCATTTACTTGTAGTTTTTTACTAAGCTTTCTTTAAGGAATTGTTTGTACCTAGTCCAGAGAAAGCATCTGTTTTTTTTTTCCTCCATGGATCTTTTTTAAATCCTAATAACTCATTTTATTTTTATTTTTGTCTTCCTTAAATTTTTTTTTGTGAGTATCGTATGTAATCTTCTTATAATACCTTAAATATTGTGATAAACAAAAATTTATTAAAGATTTGAATACGTATTACTTAACTAAGTTTAAACCAACTGTTAAAATTATGAAAATTAAAAAATTTTGATCTTTGCTTTTGTAATGTCATTGTTTTGAGTAGACGCAGGACGTGAAGTTTTCCCTCTCGTAAATGTTTTAAAAGTAATGAATAAAAAGCTGCGTGTCCACACTTCGAACGTAGGTGACGTTCTCATATGTTTAAAATTTCACATTTTTTCCATTTATTCTGTTATTCCACACTTAATTCTGAAGTTTTTATATACTTGCCTCTGCTCAGTCTTAGTTCTCACTACCCTTTCCCATAAATTCCCGCAATTTTATACGTTGCTTAATGAGTTTTATTTATTTTGAGTTTTGTTTTGTTTTATGAGTTTGACATTGGTGCAAGGTTCGTTATGTAATTAAGCTTTATGGGAGTTTTATTACTTTTATTTTCATTTTGTCTTTTATTTTGATTCGTTTGAGTCGGACTTTAGTTTCACGAAGATTACTGGGGTAAGCAAGTTTTTTTTTATAAAGATAAATTTTATTCAGATATATGAGACACCTTTTTATTACCCACCTTCGATAAGTTAATATAAATGGGGCCCTTTACCATCCCCCATTATGTTACTGCAAGTTATAATTTTGTTTCCTGCCAATCCAGAAAAAATGAAGCATGAATTCAGTGTCTATTAAGATGTTTGAAAACAATGAGGAATTTCTTATTTTAACAATAATTACCCCTTTAGTCCCCAGTTATTATTATTATTTATTATGATCTTGTTCAGATTATGTGCTTAAAAATGAATGCTAGTGTTAGCTCTTGTTTTATATATTTTTAAGACAGTGGGGACTCCAAAATATATATATATATATATTTATTTATTTTTTGTTGCTTTTATTTTGTTTATTTGTTTTATTTTCCTTTTGTTTTTTTCTTTTGTTTTTATTTTTTTTTACAAACCTTTATCATTTATATTTCGAACTTTTTTAACTTAGCTTTAATAGCTCTACTCATGGTTCTATTAATTTTATCACTTTGTATAATTTTATTTTTTGCCTTGCCTTTGTTTTCGATTTTAAAACCTTTGACAAGCATAAATAGATACAATATGATTCTTTGATATTGAACCTATCAAATAATGAGTTTCTTTAAAAAAAAAAAAAATTTATTATTCAACATTAATTATGCTTGTCAAAAGTATATACTTTCTGATGTTGTTTATCGAATGCCTGAAAGTCTTGCATATGTGTCTATATACTTTTACTCATTCTAAAGTAGGTGTCTTTCTTTCGCTTAAGGTTGTTTTTAGTCGTTATAAATTGGTAAAATGAGAGTTCTTGCCCGTGATTTTTAGTTTAATGAATATGATAAGATATTTTGTATTTAAGGCAGCTTAAGATTTTATTCTATATATATATATATATATATATATATATATATATATATATATATATATATATATATATATATATATATATATATATATATATATATATATATATATATATATATATATATATATATCAAGAGAGAAGTTACTTATCAACTTTTCACATACTTTATATATTTGTTTGTTTACCACTTTATAAGTTTTTACATGCATGCTTATATACTTATTCCTAAACGCATGATCTTTATTTTTTCTTTCACCAATAATTAAAATACTTTAGCTTTAAACTTTGATCTTTTATTACTTAGTAACGTAAAATGTTTTAGCTGAGGACTTTTTGTAAGTAAGGACTGAACTATTAATGTTGACAGCAGTTTTAATTAACTTGTTTGGAAAAAATATTTTGAAATATATTTGGATTAAGGTGATATATTTTTTATCAACATTTTTAGACAGCATTGGTAATGTTTTACTTCATTTGTAATTAGATAAGTTAGATGGGAGCTCATTCAGTAGATCGAGGTCATCTAGCATCAGTAGCTTGGAAAATATTACAAGTGAAGCAGTACAGTGCTTGGCTTTTGCCGATTCTTACTCCAAAAAGAATGGTATGTTTCTCTCTTTTTTTTTATATATATTCAATGAATTTATATATATTGATGTCTTTTAGTTCATTTTATTTTCTAGATTATAGCGAGTGTGTGGGTGTAGGTGTTTTGTGTCTAAAATGGGTCGATTAAATAGGAAAAGTAAATTTTGTTCATGTATTATTTATGACAAATTAATGGATTGTTTAAATTATTGATTATACCCAAAATGATTTGAATAGAAAAAGATTGTAATTGATTTTTATACCTGCGGAATTTACTCTATATTATAATATATATATATATATATATATATATATATATATATATATATATATATAATATATATATATATATATATATATATATATATATATATATTATATAATATATATATATATATATATAATTTTTTTTTTTTTTTTTTTTTTTTTTTTTTTTTTTTTTTTTTTTTTTCAGAAATATATAATTATGTCCGACATTATGGGTTGGAACGAGTCTTGGGTCAGTTATTCAGGTGATGGTTTTTTTGCCTTCTCCAAGTGAATTAAGAACTACAACACCCGTCAATGTGGCACCCTCAGGTTTGCTTCCTTGTATTTTGTCCTCCAAGATTTTTATACATCTTCCTTCTCAGAATGATAAATATATATATTTTTAAATGACTGGATCAATCTTATTAAGATTTAACTTTATTTTATTATTTTTTATTTTTTAGGAACAATATTTCGATTAAAAGGCTCAGTGCTGGCAATGAGCTTTTTAGATTGTAATGGGGCGCTTATCCCGTACACGTATGAGTCTTGGAAAGATGCAAACAGAGAAGGAAGAAAATTAGAGAGTAAGTTTATTATTATTAGTGGTAGAAGTATTGTTGTTACTAAACTTAATATCATTGTGCAATTAGAAATATTGATTGGTAAAAATAATGAGAAAGAAATTGCTGTAGGCTAATGGTATTTTGGAATAGTAACCCTTTTACTAACAGATGAAATATTGTGTGACTTTAATTAAGGAAGAAAGGATTCTCTCCTGCTGATATTTATTACCACTCTACATTTTTTTTATCCTCTGTAAATTTATTTAATGTTTTTATTTTATAATAAGCTTCGCAGAGCGTTTATTCCGTAATATTGTATTTAGCCCTTCGGCTTGTCACTTATTTATAAGAACTTATTAATTCTCTTTCCCTTTTATTTATCTTTATTCATTTTTTTATCTTTATTTACTTGTAATGATTTTTTTACTTGTAAATTTTTATTATCCGAAATTTTTTCATAACTACTACTATGTTACTAAAGTGGTTTGCTTATATTTTTCCGTCAACTGTATTTTTCCCATTATTATTATTATTATTATTATTATTATTATTATTATTATTATTACTATTAAATTACAATATTGAAGTTGGTTAAAGTTACCCTTACCAGTTGCTTCCTTCTCTAGTGTTAACCCTTTTTCAAATATCAGTTACAAATTTAGTTTGTTTTATGTGTCATTTCATAATTCTGTTTCTCATTTGATCTCTCAATAATTTTTTTTTTCCACGATTATCATCTTAATGTTTCGTATCTCATCATGCAGTGTTTCTATTTATATTATACACACATTATTCTTTATCAAATTTATTTGTATAGGCCTGTAGCTATGAAGTAAAAAGAAGAATAAAATTGTTCTTATCCTAGAATGATTAGCATATTCCTCTAAAATAATTTTTACATAAAAAATAAAGTAATTATTTCTAGTTCCTCTGTTTAATTTTTCTGTTATTCACCTGGAAAATAAATTGTCACTCAAACTCAGTGATTTATTATTATTATTGTTTACTCCTCTTTCTTTTAGGGACACCCACGAAATCCTTCGTAAATAATCGCATGTCACCAACCAATTCTTCAGGAGAACAAACCTTTAGTGATCGTCAGTTCATGGTTATAGCATCCGATAAACTGGCGAGGGTTGTTGCATTACCTTCTCATAATTGCGTCTATAAACAGATCATCACGGAAGTCTCTTTTGTGGTTAAAGCCGAAATTATTCAGATGAAAGGTATAATTTTTTTGTTAAATAATTAAAATTGAGGGTTATTGATGGTATTTTATCCAATACGGCGAGGAACATAAGACCTTCTGTCCAATATAGTATATACTGTACATATTTTTATTATTACTAAAGATAGCTTTTTCAGTGAGTGAGTAAAGAAAATGTCATGGTGATGAAAATCATTTGTATTTTTACATTGATATCTTTTTAAGCTTGAAAAGGTAAGTTAATAAGAAGAATGAATGAAAAAATATAGGATGTTATCTTAAATTTGTACACTTGTGTAAATGTCTGCGAATGAAATAGACTTATCACTTGCTAAACCAGTGGTTCGTAACCTTGTTGGAGGTACTCAACCCCGCAAGTTTTAAATGCTCATTCATCGAATTCTTCGTAGTTTGGAAAATAAAATATGATTTTTTTAAAATTCAAAACATAGGTATATATATTATTAATCCCCCAAATAAACTGTTGCCTTTCAGATATATGTTCAGAAATGCGCGCCTTCACCTTGCCAAGTTCCAATCTCATTATTTTCGCAACAAAGTCTGTTCCTTTTCTTCCTTTTTATGTTTACCATTCTCGAAAAGGATTGCTCGCAAAGATACGTTGTAACAAACGATGAGTATCTCAAGAACTTTATTAGCAGTAAATAGGGTACACTTCGATGTGGCAACACCAAAACATTGAGAGCGTTCTTGTTCTGAAGAGTTACTGTTGAACCTGGCTAAAGTTCAATGATTTCGTTGAGGTATTCATCAATGACATCTGCTGTCGCAATAGTAAACGTGAACGTCTGTCTCACCCATTCTGGATATGAGACTCTGGTGGGGAAGTATCCGTCGAGAGGCTTTGCTAGCTCATATAAGTGTATGACAATTGCTTTATTCAATTCCCCAGACACAAAAATGTCTCTGAAAAATCTTTAGGTTTTCTTCCGCTTCGATGATGTTGATTGAGAGCATCGAAGATATCGACCATGTACGCCAAAATAAGAAAACTCAGAATTTTCAAAGCAATCTACATGACAGTGTAGGTTCTCTCGCAAAAACACGGCTAAAAGATGCATGGCATAAACACGATTCGGCATCTTTCCCCATGATAACTACCGAAAGTTAGAATGGTACAGAAGTACCTCGAATTCAGAGCCCATTTAATTAGACTGCTTTTTGATGATGCAGGGCTTCAGAGCACTATTTCGCTCACAGTTTACACATTCCATTACAATTTTTAATATATCTCCCAGTTTTGGGACAAGGTTTTTGCTGCCAACACATACCTGTGCAGAACATAGAACATAGCGCGTAACAATGATGTGTGCTGCATCGCCTTTCACTGGCGCACTAAAAACAGAGTTTCGTCCTAGTTTGACTGGATCACTGGAGCACTGTCCCAACAAACTGCAGAAACCATATCCCACAAAAGATAGCTCGTCGCTGAAGAATTCATCCACAAGTTTCTTCACGGTGGCTGCCTTAGTTGTTGTAAGAATCTTACAAAATAAATTATCTTTCACGCACGAATACAACAAGCTGGCTTAGATTAGAAACGTTGGTGGTCTCATCGAGTTGGAGGCAGAATTTTGCTGGCTTGAAATCAGATCTGTAATTACTTCAGCCAATGTCATCGTTCATGTTATCATTTCTGCTACTGATTGTGTCATTTGAAAGATGAATTTGAGCAAACTTATTTTCAGCAACTTTTCCCAGCATGATATTCACCATCTTAAAAGTAGCTGGTTTTACAACTTGTCACCAGTGGTGTATGATTTTCCCTGTTTTGCCATCGGGTACGCAACATCGTACGATGCTGTGAGGATCTGTTTATCGATGGGGACAAAGCAGAGAACAGGCAGAGTAGCCTTTTCATCGAATCTGGCTCTCTTCACCTTGAATTCAGTGAGCTTTGTGTTCTTGTATTTTCAATCTCCATGCAGCTCTAGAAAGTGTTCCCTTAGCTTTGCCTGTGCTAGACTTTAATTGCAAATGCTTTGAGGATGCCGACTCTATCGCTTTCCTTTATGCACGTGAATCCATATCGTACTTATTCGTCCGACGACTTTCTTTTTTTTCTCGACAAAGTTAGTATGAAGGGATCGAAATATTATATTTGGAAATTGCAAATGACGTACAATCACAAGATAACTACTGAGCGCACCAAGTTTCCTGCAGCACAGATATTAAGGCCAAGCGGCGGATGTGGCGTGATCAACTGCAGCCAACGATGGCCAAGAGGAGCATGACGTCACAAATCATAAGAGTGAAGAGTTGGGTGAACGGAACGGACGCACACAAACACAATGTGTGTGTGTGTCTTGACCTCTGTCGAACCCCTGAGATCGACTCACCGAACCCTTGGGGTTTGATCTAACCCAGATTAAGAACTACTATGCTATATAGAGAGTATTAATGCATAGAAAAACTAGGAAGAGCAGAAACATTAAAGAATAAGAACTGTAACTTTTGACAGTAAAAGCTATTAAGTAAGTAGAAGTACTGTTTCTAACTCAGCGAATAATGGATAAAAAATTTCTGGTGTACAGATCATATGGTATAGTGTGTTAAAATTAGGATTGTAAAGAAAATATAAAAAGGAATATCCATAAATATTTTGGATATGGAATTGTGATTGATGTCATTCTTTTACTGTATAGGAAGGATTTTTTATTTTAAATTGAAAGTGCATCAAAAAGAAACTATTTACTAATTATAATGATTTATGTTAAAATACTGTGTAAACTATATGATACGTAAATGTGGCGACAGCTTGTTAAAGATAATTTGTATCAGTTTATATATTATTATTAGTATTATTAATGATAATTGGGTATAGTTCCGATCAACAGACCTTCTTTAAGACTCAATTCTTTTATGCGTAATATTGCAAATTTTTTTTTTTGAAGATTACATATGCATATAATATATGTATTATGTATATGCATAATATTTCTACTCTATGATATTAATACAAGGACGTACGATCCTACGGTATTCCTCGTGTTTTTCTAAAAAATTGTACTCCCTAGTTTGCACCCTTCCGGTATAAAGTTCAATCTCTACCTAGCCACCTCCCCTTCATTCCTGCTGGAGGGGTCCACTCATACATGATCCCACTCAACCATCTTAACTATCGTGCTATATTATTAACCTCTATTATATCCATAGTTTTTGAAATAACTCCCACAATTAGTATTTTATAGCATATTAACTCCTCTAATCGCTAGTAGATTTTCTTTAGGAAACTCTCGACTATTAATAATTTCCTTCTTTCTGACTTCGGGTCCTATGAACTTTGATACTTTTAGTAACAAAAATTTTCTGTTAAGCTAAACATTTCGAAAACTTTCAGTTAAGTCCAACACAAATTGGATTTGTAAATTTCCTCTTTCGTCATTCCTTTTTTGATTAACTTTTTGCATATTCATAGCAGTATTGTAGACGGCCGCCTTTGATCCTTTTAAATCTTTCAAATTTGGTGTTCCTCGATGATTTTGTCATAGTCCCTGTAATCACTCTTTAGTATAACTGGAGTTGAAATAAATCTAGTTATACTTTCAGTTCATTTACACCGATTTTGCAAATTACTTATAACCAAGATTATCATACAAAATTGTTAAAAATTTTACATTATAAAAATCCTTTTGTATCAGTGAATTTAAATAAATTATATTTTTAGAATTTTATTGAGGAGAGAGTTATATATATATATATATATATATATATATATATATATATATATATATATATATATATATATATATATATATATATATATATATATATATATATATATATATATATATATATATATATATATATATATATATATATATATGAGTTTCTATTGTGAGTATCTTTAAATGTGTTTTTATTTCTTTAAAAATTCTTCTTTTAAAGATGCCGTGTGCCTAGTGTGCTACGTAGCGACGGGTCATATATCAGTCTTCAGTTTACCGAGTTTAAGACAATTAATTTACGTTGACTTTCTACCTCTCGCCGATTTAAGGTAAGAAAAGATTGTAATATATTATGGCTTAGACATTCTGATTGTTTATTTGTTGCCATCATTAATAAAGTAAGCTAGTTCTATGAGTCTTATTATTTTATTTTAATATTTTCACTATTTTTATAACGTGAGACTGCTAAAATGGGACCATAAGAAATCAAATGGTAAAAACGAAAGTAACTTAATTATGTGGAAAAATGGTTTCTATATTAGCAGTGTTTGTAGAATACTTTTCATTCTGTTACTTTGATTTTGAAGGTCATTATGTTCGTCTTCAACTTGTATTCTTTATGCTCTTTATATATACAGTATTTTTTTTTACATATTTATAATAGCATTTGATAATTTTGTATTTCACAATAGAGTAAGCATCGATTTTTTTTTCTATAATTTATATAGCTTAGCTTATAAAAATGGATAAGTCAAAAGCTGTTGCAGTACTTTATTCAACACTGCAGTTTGTTGGAGATTTTTTTGATAATGATACTTTAAATCCTATATTGTTATTATTATTAAGAACGAAGAAAAAGATTGCAACAGTTTTAGATTTTTCGTTATTGTTCACATTTTCCCAGTTGTTCTGCAGTATTATTATTATTATTATTATTATTATTATTAAAAAGAAAGTTTAATTCTCTAGTGTTAATTGTAATTTTGTCTCTTGTATTGTCAATTCAGTGCTTTAATGTTACCAAAGTAAATGTAGATATTTTTCAAATGAGTATTCTGGAGTAGTCTCAATTATTATTATTATTATTATTATTATTATTATTATTATTATTATTATTATTATTAATGACCAGTTTAATTTTGTAAAAGTAGAATGTTTTTTTAAGACCAAAGACACGATATAATGTTGATCTTCAGCATCTTTAAAGTTGGTATAAGATTCTTTTTTCTTTTTATTATTATTATTATTATTTATTTTGACCGATGACTAACAATTTCCTCAGTATTTAAGGATTTATTTGTAAACTTTTGTTGATCAATAGTTCTTATCATTTTCTTCTTATTCGTTATTTTTAAATTTAGTTTATAATAAACTAATATTTATTAATTTCATCAAGTGTACCACATATATATATATATATATATATATATATATATATATATATATATATATATATATATATATATATATATATATATATATATATATATATATATATATATATATATATATATATATATATATATATATTAGCCCGATCGAAAGTTCTTGACGAAATTTCTTGAGTCCATTTACAAGTCTCCTCACTTGAAAGACTTAACTTTATGCCTATCAAATTTATGATAGATGAGATCCGTTATTTTCTTTTATGCTTTAATTATTAATGTTTTTTCCTTCATCTAACTGAAGAAATAGTAAAGTAAGAAGGTGTTAGATTTTAAGTTGTAGATCTCTCTCAACCTGGTTTGCAGCAGTAATGAAGTTAAATCGAAAATTTTGCTCACTATATGTACTATAGTTTTATTATTATAATATTTGGAGATATCAAGTGCTTCAGAATTGTTTTAACATTCCACTGAAAATATTATTCTTATTGTTGAATTGTTTCCAAATTGATGACAATTAGAATGTTTTTATTCGCATTGAAATTTTTGTAAAATCACTGTTGACGATAACTGTGAGAAGAGCTTTATGCAACCTCTTTGGAAACTTATTCTAAGGAAATGATTAGAGATTGGACATAAAAGCTGCTTTCTTATTGAGACGACGTAGAAATTCCCGCAACAACTCCTGCTTAAAAGGCTGCTTAGTACACACAGCTGCAGAAAAATCGCCTAAATATTTTTATAATAGAAGCTCACACCTCAAGGGTATTTTTCTATTGAAGGAGGGAAACTTTTTAGATAGCTTTTTTAAAGGATCTGCACGAGAAATTTAACCAGAGCCTTCAAGCAAGTGAGTCGATGACTCTACCGTTATGCCAAGGAACCCAACTCACTAATTTTGAGGTGAACGAAAACTTTGAAACTTGAACGTGCTACAAAACCCGAATTTTTTTTCCCCAAGACTTTTCTTTCACAAATATCAACATTTTATTCAGAAATTGTGATAGTATGTTTTCTTTTAAAAGAATATTCTTTTTGTTGAAGTACTTATGAGATGAAATCCACACACACACTCATAAGTATGTGTTGACTCTTAATGACACTCGATCGGGCCTTTTTATATATATATATATATATATATATATATATATATATATATATATATATATATATATATATATATATATATATATATATATATATATATATATATATATATATATATATATATATATATATATACTTTTTTCATTTAATATTTGTTCCTTGATCTCTCTCTCTTTTTACATGTAACTTTTTATTTTAAAAATAATGTATCAAGTTACGTAGACATTTTATAAGCTCTATACATTGGTGGTTTCAATTATGTTGAGACTTAATTTTTTCTTTATCTAAAGTCAAAGGAGAATGGTAAAATATTATTTAAGCTGTTAGTTTGTTTTTGTCTTTAGTTTTTATGTTCTTATTAAATGTTAGATCTTTTATCTCTTTTACTTTAAATTCTTATCATAAGCCATTTGAAACCACTTACTGTTACTACTTTTTTGACTCAAAAGTGTCTTCCTCACGCCCTAGTTTTCAGACGAGAAAGACAGGGATTGTTGATCCCATGTTGTCGATTTGGGGCCAGCAAATGTTCGTTAATGAAGACACAAATCAGTAAGTTTTGCACGACAGTTCACAGTTCCATGACGCACATCATATAATCAATACATATATATATATATATATTATATATATATATATATATATATATATATATATATATATATATATATATATATATATATATATATATATATATATATATATATAATATATATATATATATATATAAGTGCATGATCATCACAAAATTTATAGCTTTTGTTATATAATTGTTCGAAAATCAAACTCAGACGGAGAATGAGCAAAAACAGAAATGAACCTTTTTCCATTTCAAAATATTCAATGTTGGTAACTTTTTGGAGTGGGGAGTTGGAGGGGATGGGAGGGAAGGGGGAGAAATTTTACATCTTTTCATAGTGTTTAGTATTCACAAGCTTTTCTGTCTGTTTTTTATAAGCATGATATGTTTCAGTGTTTATTACTGATAAGTTTTCATTCTTTTTTTTTTTTTTTTAATCCTATTCAAATGAAGTGGCTATTTATTATATAAATATACATTATACTTTTGAAGAGTTTTATTACTGTAGAAATCGGTGTTTGTTTTGATATTGGTTTTAATTATAGTTGATCTTCCTTTTGTGGATTGAGAAGACTAGCAAGAAAGTCAGGATTCGATATGCCAAACACTTTTTCTTGAAGTATCTTATTTCTCTTTATAATATCTTTTTTTATCTATAAATATAAAATTTTAAATAAAACTTTTAATTATTTAATTAAACGTCCTTTCAATTTAATGATTTAAAATTTTTAACTATATCTATAAATTGTTATTAAACTTCCCACAAATTTAAACTTTTTTCATATTATATATATATATATATATATATATATATATATATATAATATATATATATATATATATATATATATATATATATATATATATATATATATATATTATATATATATATATATAATAAAATTTATTTTAATTTTTTAATAATTTAAAAAAAAAAAAAAAAAAAAAAAAAAAAAAAAAAAAAAAAAACTATGAAAGAGCTTTTTATTTATTTTTTTAATTTATTTTTTGTAGTTTAGCATGATTTTACTTTACATTCTTAGTAAAGACGCGATTCTTGAGTCCTCCTGAGTGTATATTTTAAGCTAGATTTTCTGCAAAGTCAATTTGGCTATAGTTAGTGTGAAGGAAGCGGAACAAAAATACTTTTAAAGTTTGATTTTATTTTATTTTTTTATTGAAAGCCTAAGTGGACAGGTTTTTATATATTTTATTTTTGAGAATTTTTTTTTCCCCTAAAAATACCCTCTTATAATGAATATACATATATATAATGTCGTTTCTTTGGGATAAACGAAGATTGTTTTAAATAATGAGCATCAATGTTACTTGCTCACTTTGAAGTAATTCTCATATAAATAA